>ML866713.1:0-11924 GCA_009831015.1 Picea engelmannii
TATTGAATGGTTTGTGTATGGTTTTATTTGCTCATACAAGATTATGAAATTGCATGGTATACTTAATGCTTGAAGTAAGGAACTTAAATTGCTACTTTCTTACTTTCTATTTGTCAAGCTTTTCATTGAATTGATCTAGTGACTAGTGAAACCCTAGAGCCCTAAATTGTTAGCAGTCTAAGGATTTTGACTTAGTTGTCTTTGCATAAGTTTTACTCCATAAGAAGCCCAAGGAGAGCAAGGTGTTAGGTCCTAGAATTTCCTACACCCTAGCATTTTGTCTCTTGAGGTCAATGCATAGGGGGCCTTAAGTTACTACTTCTCCTATGCATTTTCTTTCTTAGACTTTTGTGCATTATCATAAACTGATTTGCAGCCTTAGAAGAAGTCATCCACTTTGACTCCATAATCCCTAGAAGGCACTAGTTTTTGCCTCTCTATTGTTGAAGGATTGATCAAACACTCAAACACTTTTCTCCTAAGCTTTTATTAACTATCTCTAACCCTAGTTTAGCCTAGATCACTAACTTATTTGTTGTTGTTATAAATGTTTGCTACATCCATATAATTGCAGAAAATTTTTTGCATACTCAACATTAACTGCTAGCTAATCATTTCAAAAATTGCTTCTGACAATTTATTATCATTCTACATAGTCGATGTTATCTTTTCATTGTCTTTTCAAGCTTTTTTGAGGAGTATTTGTTGCATTTGTTACATTTTATCAATTGTTCTCGTAAACTTATTAATTGTTGCAATTTCATATCAGATAGCACTTATTGTCACTCTTTATTGTCTATTGAGGTATTATTATCATATTTGTAATTGAAATTATTGTATATGCATGCTATATTGTCTTGTTCCAAGAAGGTACATCAAGCACTTCATTAACCTCATTTTTTAGACACGGATTTAGTGACTTTGGTAACTAGTGAGAAGGGGGGGGATATATTTTGAACATAACCCTAATTTTCCATCCCATTATGTTACCAAGGATGCCTCCCCTGGGGTAGACATTCCCTATCCCTAAAGTGGGGATTTCCTATTAAGGTGACAGTTATAGGATATCATGTTGTTACGCCAATCTCCCTTACTTTCCTTGGGCTTTGGACAAGTACAGATTGTGTAATAACAGTTTGCATTGGGACACGTGATTTTGAGAGATATTGAAATTATCTAAATTGGAGTCTTTTCTTGGTGCCCTAGGCTTCCTAGGCCACCAAGGTGTCTTGTTTATCCTAGTAACTCTCTTGTTATCATTAATAAAAATCTACACCCATTAGGGCTGCATCAAAATATACTTTATCTTTTACTTTAACTTGTTTTTCAACCATGGAAATTTTCTTGGAAGCCACTATTATCGTTCTATTGCTTATTGGCTAACTTTTTGTCTGTTTACTTGCTAATTTTTGTGGTTGAAACTCGCTATTGTAGAAAATATTTTCTATAGCCACTTGGATGTTACAATAATTCTCTAAAAACCCTATCTAACGGCCCTCTTTCACCGTCAAAGTTTGTGCTTGAATATTGGAAAGTTATCAATTGGTTTAGTGCTTCATTATCCAATAACTACTTCATAATTTTAATGGTTATTTCTACAGTAAATAATTGGTTTCATTGTTGATATATATATATATCAACAATGAAACCAATTATATATTTTTTTATAGTTGTAATTTAGGATAGCAAAGCTTCACTTGCTTGTCCATTGGAATATCAAGCTTGTATACTTGTTTTTTTCTTGTCTCGGGTAGGTACAATTATCTTCTACATGCACTCAAGCATTTGTCAACCATTTACCATCACCAAGACTTGATTCCAATCCATCTTCTACTTTTTATCTTGAATTATAGGGGCATCATCTTCCATTACTCCACTTTCCATCTCATTTCCCCCTAGGGTCACCCGGGATACCCCCCTTGTGTAGGATTTCTCATTCACTAAAGTGAGGGGAGTAGTTACCTAAGGTGACAGTGGGTAGGTATTCCCATAGTTCTCTCCATATTGTGGATTAGGTCAGGCTTTTTCCAACCTACAATTTGTGTGATAACAAGGCCCGCATAAATGCTTAGGCTGACCTTGGTCACCTAAAGTAATATAAAATAATGTTATTTACTAGGTTGGCTCTTAAGCCATATCTGAGGAATACAATTAATGAGGGTACTTAGCCATAAATGACCACAAGTAAAAATTACCATCATTTCAACACCCCCACGTAATATGAGCATGGGGACATGAAGAAGAATGATATAGTACAAAAAGAGTGGGCATACCTTATTCAATAAAAGGGAAATTGTCATTGAAATAAGATAGAGTGTGTTTGTGATAAACCATCTAATGGATTATGATATTTATCTATCCATCTAATAAAGAGTCATTGTAAAGAGACACGAATATGAGAGAATGAATATTAAAGAGTAAGTGGGCATACCCAACTCAATGAAGTAGTAGGCATCACTGAGGTAAGAATTAGTGGGTTTGTGATGACCCAACTCAATGAAGAGTAATTTGTAGCTGAAGTAAGAGAGAGTGACATTGTGATGACCCAATTCAATATAAAAGTGGACCCAATAATATGTTGGAAGAATGTTGCCACCAAATTGCTCATCTTTTAGGAGATTATGAAACTAAACTACACATCTAAAAAAGAAGTGTTGGAAGAAACATCTTGTAGAAGAATAAACTCGAAGCTACTCATCCTTTGAAGGAAAGAGATCACTAAACTACTCTTCGTCTAAAGGAATGTTTCAACCAAGCTCCCCAATGGAGGAAGGTTGGAAGAAAAATACAAGTCATGCTACACCTCTAATAGAATAATAGTGCCATTGATCTATACATCTAAAGAAGTGTTAGAAGGAACATTTTGTAAGAGAGAAGAGATGGAAGTACCCAACTCTAATAATATGTTTCATAGCTAGAAAGAGAGAAGGAAGATTCAACTCCATACATTTGAGGAAGCTTGAACAAAACTAAGAAGGCTTGAATACAAGATGGGTGTGGGTGTCTGAATACCCATCACATATACTACTAAGAGAGCACAACCGTGAAAGAAGATTGAATACAATATAAGAGATTGAACCCCACTAAATAATCTCAAATAAAAAAAGGGTGTAGGAGTGTACATACCCAACATAGATGCATATGAGAGAGCACGGCTCATACGGAAGCCCAATTATAAGATGGGAGTGGATTTATCAATACCCATCTCCTCACAAAGAGTGGTCATGACCAAAATATAGAATATAGGCAACTAAAATACAAGATGTGATTTGTGGATAACTGATCCAGGTGGATATCGGTGGCCACCCACCTTTTTCGACTGGCTCAAAATAGTTTTCTGGCAATTTTGGCAATTTACTATTTTTAGCAGGTTTTAACTTCCGGGGCCATTTTGAGGGCCTAAATGAAGGTTTTCCGAGATAGAGGTTCTCAATTATCATCAAAGTCATGATTGAGTGCCAAAAATGAATCTCCTCGATGATACCTTTCCAACGAGCTATCATACACCTAAAACAGAGATCATATGCAAAAGTTACAACCCCGGGAAGTTGATGTAATAACTTACCCAAATGGGGTGGGGCCCACATGACTTTTGGCGCTTCATCTCCTAGGGTTAGGTTTTTGGATGTCTAGGGTTTTGGGCATTCCTGTTTATTGTAAAAGAAGGCCTTCAGAGCCTCATTGTAATCATCTTCTTGCGAATGACCGCAGTCGTCACATCTCTTCTCAGAGATAAGTCGCCACCGTTCTAGCGAGTCTTTCACTGTGTATTTTTACAGTCTCTGTACATTTCTTTCATTAATAGAAATTGTTTATTACTGTATATCTGTGTTTATGGTTGCATCTCTGATACATTTCTGTTATATTATTGAATATCTGTGATATCTCTGTGAATTTATTTATTATATCTACAATCTCATTTCGTGTAGAAAATAATCTGGATCAGTGGTATCAGAGCAGGTTGTTCTTGAACATTTTTCTTTCAGTGCATGTCCCCGACGAGGTCCGAGTATAGCAAGTTGGGTCTTGAGATTGTATCTCTTGAAGATAATCACTCTCGCACACCCAAGAAACCCTTAATGGCCGAAGAAAAGAAAAACGACGAAGCAAACGATCCTATCAATCTGTTGCTTGAGCAAGCTCTCACGTGACAGAGGGAAAAAATGATGGAGAATTTTTCCCACATCCTTAAACGTCTGTCGATAACATCAGGCGCATGTTCATCAAGAAGCCACTATGGAGGCACCTCGCCTTTCAAAGTACAAGTTAATTTTGATATTCATGTATTTGAAGGAAAGATAGATGCAGAAGCCCTAGAAAAATGGTTAACTCTGCTAGAAGGTTATTTCTCTGTTCACAATTTTTTCGACAAATAAAATATCACCTTCGCACTCCTTAAATCTCTCCCTCATGTCAAACATTGGTGGGAAACTTACTGGGAGCAAATTTCCACAGATGAGTCTGGAATATATGGGGCCGATCCCACTTGGAATTTTTTTGTGGATGTGGTAAAGGAACAGTATTACCCTGTTGGCAACTATGAGGACCGGTACATGACATGGACCACACTGCAGCAAGAGAGGGGCCAAGCAGTTCCGGAGTTCACCAATACCTTCCATACCTTGTGCACCAAGCTGGGTATCAAATACTCTGAGGGACATTTGGTTCTGAAATACCGTGGGGCTCTACACAGATACATCTAGATTGAAATGGATTTTCTGGACATCTCATCACTCGGTGTTGCTTATCGATATGTTGTTAAAATTGAGCAGAAATTTAAGCACCAGAACAAATGGGAATTCAGGTCTGCAAATCCGCAACAACTAAAGTATGACAAAGACGACCCCTAACAAACAGTCTCCAAAAACCAATCCAAGACATAGGAAAAGAAGGGTCACGGGAAGACAAAGAAGGACACCGGAAAATGGTGTGATTTCCACAAAATCCCCTGGCACAACATAGATGAATGTCGCTCAAAACAGTCATTGGTGGCTGAGATCAAAGACAAGGAGCCAAACCCTAATTCAGAATATGATTCTAAAAATACTAGTAAATGACAGATCATTGACGCAGAACCCACTGCTATTGTCGTGACCGCAGCAATTCAACCAGAAGAACCAACAGATCCTGAAGAGGGGGAGCACCTTTTTCATTCACAGATGTGGGTGAAGGGGACCCTGTTGCATTTTATTGTTGATAGTGAAAGCCAGAAAAACCTCATCTCAGTAGAGGTCATCAAACAGTTGGTATTGTCGACAAAACCACACCCACAGCCATACAACATCGGGTGGCTTCAGCAAGGACAATATCTCCATGTCAGCTAACAGTGTCAGTTTTCATACGGCATCCAACCCTTCAAGGATGAGGTATTATGTGATGTTACCCCACTGGATGTCTGTGATGTTCTCTTGGGCCAACCATATATGTGGAGATGCCATGTTGTTTATGAGTCTCGACCCCATATTGTCATTGTTACTTTGGGGGGTCATCTCTATAGAATACCAGAGGTAGTTCCAACTATTGTTCCACCTAAAAAGTGTCGCAAGGTAGTATCTCATACTGAAAAATTCAGCTTCTTCACATTCTGTTCAAAAGGGGAACAGAAGGACACTGCAACCACTACAGCCTCGCCCCCTGCACCTTCTATACAACAGAAGCAGGTCGACAAGGTTGCAGCAAAGCGCAAAGATTCCTTCTGCACACCTTCCTCTCATGTATCCCAACTTGTTGAACAACCTTAGCTTCAACAGGTTCATGACAAACTTCCACAAACTAAGCAGTGCGACGTCTCCAACAATACAAGCAGCTCACCAAGATGCAGATCCAGCAAATACTTTTCTCTCTCCCCATGGAACTCAATGCAATGGAGACCATTGCTTCCTAGGTGGATATCGGTGGCCACCCACCTTTTTCGACTGGCTCAAAACAATTTTCTGTCAATTTTGGCAATTTACAATTTTTAGCAAGTTTTAACTTCCAGGGCCATTTTGAGGGCCTAAATGAAGGTTTTTCGAGATCGAGGTTCTCAATAATACCCAAAATCATGATTGAGCCACTAAAATGAATATCCTCGACGATACCTTTCCAACGAGCTATCATACTCCTAAAACAGAGATCGTATGCAAAAGTTACGACCCCGGGAAGTTGATGTACAAACTTACCCAAATGGGGCCCACATGACTTTTGGCGCTTCATCTCCTAGGGTTAATTTTTTGGATTTCTAGGGTTTTTGGCATTCCTGTTTATTGTAAAAAAAGGCCTTCAGAGCCTCATTGTAATCATGTTCTTGTGAATGAGCGCAGCCCTCACATCTCTTCTCAGAGATAAGTCACCACCATTCTAGCGAGTCTTTCACTCTGTATTTTTACAGTCTTTGTACATTTCTTTCATTAATAGAAATTGTGTATTACTATATATCTGTGTTTATGGATGCATCTCTGATACATTTATGTTATATTATTGAATATCTGCGATATCTCTGTGCATTTATTTATTATATCTCTGATCTCATTTCATGCCGAAAATAATCTGGATCAGTGGTATCAGAGCAGGCTGTTCTTGATCGTTTTTTTTTCAATGCATGTCCCCGACGAGGTTCGAGTATAGGAAGTTGGGTCTCGACCTTGTCTCTCTTGAATACAATCGCTCTCTCACACCCAAGAAACCCGCAATGGCCAAAGAAAATAAAAATGATGGAGCAGACGATCTTATCAATCTGTTGCTTGAGCAAGCTCTCACGCGACAGAGGGACAAAATGATGGAGAATTTTTCCCACATCCTTAAACGCCTGTCGATAGCATCAGGTGCATCTTCATCAAACAACCACTTTGGACACACCTCACCTTTCAAGGTACAACTTAATTTTGATATTCCTGTATTTGAAGGACAGATAGATGCAAAAGCCCTAGAAAAATGGCTAACTCTACTAAAAGGTTATTTCTTTGTTCACAATTTTTCCGACAAAGAAAAGATCACCTTCACACTCCTTAAATCTCTCCCTCATGTCAAACATTGGTGGGAAGCTTAGTGGGAGAAAAGTTCCACAGAGGAGTCTAGAATATATGGGGTTGATCCCACTTGGGGTTGTTTTGTGGATGCGGTAAAGGAACAATATTACCCTGTTGGAAACTATGAGGACCAGTACATGACATGGACCACACTGCGGCAAGAGAGGGGCCAAGAAGTTCTGGAGTTCACCAATACCTTCCATACCTTGCGCACCAAACTGGGTATCAAAGACTCCGAGTGACATTTGATTCTGAAATACCGTGGGGTTCTACACAGATACATCCAGACTAAAATGGATTTTCTGGACATCTCATCACTCGGTGTTTCTTATCGATATGTTGTTAAAATTGAGAAGAAATTTAAGCAGTAGAACAAATGGGAATTTGGGTCTGCAAATCCACAACAACTAAAGTATGACAAAGACGGCCCTAACAAACAGTCTCCTAAAAACCAGTCCAAGACACAGGAAAAGAAGGGTCACAGGAAGACAAAGAAGCACACTGGAAAATGGTGTGTTTTCCACAAAAGCCCCTGGCACAACACCGATGAATGTCTCTCAAAATAGTCATTGGTGGCCGAGATCAAAGACAAGGAGCCAAACCCTAATTCAAAATCTGATTCTAAAAATACTGGTGAAGGACAGATCATTGACGCAAACCCCACTGTTATTGTCGCAACCGCAACAATTCAACCTGAAGAACCAATAGATCCTGAAGAGGGGGAGCGCCTTTTTCATTCACAGATATGGGTGAAGGGGACCCCGCTGCATTTTATTGTTGATAGAGGAAGCCAGAAAAACCTCATCTCAGCAGAGGTCGTCAAACAGTTGGGATTGTCGACAACACCACACCCATAGCCATACAACATCGGGTGGCTTCGACAAGGACGAGATCTCTATGTCATCCAACAATGTCGGTTGTCATACAGTATCCAACTGTTAAGAACCAAATACTTGAATACAAAATATCACAATAGATCCAAAGATATCTGAATACAATCACCACACAAGATATATGAAACCATATATAAAACCACAACTGTATTATAGAAACCCTTGAGGTAGGGCAACACCATACAATGGATCCTATTATGGAAGGGATCATCTCCTGTTCACTTGCCTCTTCGAGGGGGCATCCTCCTATTGAGCTACCGCTCCAAATACAATACTTCTCTTCATGTCCCATTACATTGTTTGAACCCTTTTATATAGTGCTACCATCACCTAAGAACATTCTAGATGAGGAATCTTCTAGAAGTAGAACCTTCTAAGAAGTCCTCTTACATTTATTATATCTAACTACCATAGTGGGCCTTATTTAATAATATGGTGGACCTAGTCCACCTTACATTGAATGACCTCCACTATTATCACTATGGGCCCTCTGGCCCCCCCCACTACCTCTCTAGCTACCTTACACCAACCCTTCAAGGATGAGGTATTATGTGATGTTGTTCCACTGGATGTATATGATGTTCTCTTGGGCCAACCATATATGTGGATACACCATGTTTTTTATCAGTCTCGACCCCGTAGTGTCATTGTTACTTTGGGGGGTCATCTCTATAGAATACCAGAGGTAGTTCCAACTATTGTTCCACCTAAAAAGTGTCGCAAGGTAGTATCTCATACTGCAAAATTCATTTTCTTCACAACCTATTCAAAAGAGGAACAGAAGGACACTGCAACCACTACAGGATCGCCCCATGCACCTTCTATCCAATAGAAGCAGGTTGACAAGGTTGCAGCAAAGTGAAAAGATTCCTTTTGCACACCTTCCTCTCATGTAGCCTAACTTGTTGAACAACCTCAACTTCGACAGGTTCATGACAGACTTTCACAAACTAAGCAGCGCAACATCTACAGCAATACAAGCATCTCACCAAGATGTAGATCCAGCAAACGCTTTTCCCTCTCCTCTGAGAACTCAACGCAATGGATACCATTTCTTCCTAAGGAGAGAGGATTGATCCAGGTGGATATCAGTGGCCACCCACCTTTTCTGACTAGCTTAAAACAGTTTTCTGTCAATTTTGGCAATTTATTATTTTTAGCAAGTTTTAACTTCCGGGGCCACTTTGAGGGCCTAAATGAAGGTTTTTCTAGATTGAGGTTTTCAATGATATTAGATGGCATGATTGATCCCCCAAAATTAATCTCCTCGATGATACCTTTCCAACGAGCTATCATACGCCTAAAACGAAGATCGTATGCAAAAGTTACAACCCCAGGATGTTGATGTACTAACTTACCCAAACGGGGCCCACGTGACTTTTGGTGCTTCATCTCCTAGGGTTAGGTTTTTGGATGTCTAGGTTTTTTGGCATTCCTGTTTATTGTAAAAAAAGGCCTTCAGAGCCTCATTGTAATCATCTTCTTGTGAATGAACGCAACCGTCACATCTCTTCTCAGAGATAAGTCGTCACCATTCTAGCGAGTCTTTCACTATGTATTTTTACAGTCTCTGTACATTTCTTTCATTAATAGAAATTGTGTATTACTGTATATCTGTGTTTATGGTTGCATATCTGATACATTTATGTTATATTATTGAATATCTTCGATATCTCTATGCATTTATTTGTTATATCTCCGATCTCATTTCGTGCCGAAAATAATCTGGATCAGTGGTATCAAAGCAAGTTCTTCTTGATATTTTTTTTTTAGTGCATGTCCCCGACGAGGTCCAAGAATAGAAAGTTGGGTCTCGAGCTTGTCTCTCTTGAAGACAATCACTCTCGCACACCCAAGAAACTCTCAATGGCGGAAGAAAAGAAAAACAGCGAAGCAGATGATCCTATCAATCTGTTGCTTGAGAAATCTCTCACGCGACAAAGGGACAAAATGATGGAGAATTTTGCCCACATCCTTAAACACCTACCAATAGCATCAGGTGCATCTTCATCAAGAAGCCACTTTGGAGGCACCTCACTTTTCAAGGTATAAGTTAATTTTGATATTCTCGTATTTGAAGGACAGATAGATGCAGAAGCCCTAGAAAAAAGGTTAACTCTGCTAGAAGGTTATTTTTATGTTCACAATTTTTCCGACAAAGAAAAGATCACCTTTGCACTCCTTAAAGCTATCTCTCATGTCAAACATTTGTGGGAAACTTACTGGCATCAAAGTTCCATAGAGGATTCTAGAATATATGGGGTCGATCCCACTTGAGATTTCATTTTTGGATGTGGTAAATGAACAGTATTACCTTGTTGGCAACTATGAGGACCAGTACATGACATGGACCACACTGCGGAAAGAAAGGGGCCAAGCAGTTTCGTAGTTCACCAATACCTTCCATACCTTGTGCGCCAAGCTAGGTATCAAAGCCTCCGAGCGACATTTGGATTTGAAATACCGTGGGGCTCTACACAGAGACATCCACACTGAAATGGATTTTCTGGACATCTCATCAATCGGTGCTGCTTATCGATATGCTGTTAAAATTGAGAAGAAATTTATGCACCAGAAAAAACAGGAATTCAGGTCTGTAAATCTGCAACAACTAAAGTATGACAAATATGGCCCTAACAAACAGTCTCCTGAAAACCAGTCCAAGACACAGGAAAAGAAGGGTCATGGGAAGACAAAGGAGGACACAAGAAAATGGTGTGATTTCCACAAAATCCCCTGGCACAACACCGATGAATGTTGCTCAAAACAGTCATTGGTGGCCGAGATCAAACACAAGGAGTCAAACCCTGATTCTAAATCTGATTCTAAAAATACTGGTAAAGGACAGATCATTGACGCAGACCCCACTGCTATTTTCACAACCGCAACAATTCAACTAGAAGAACCAACAGATCCTGAAGAGGGGGAGCGCCTTTTTCATTCACAGATGTGGGTGAAGGGAACCCCGCTGCATTTTATTGTTGATAGCGAAATCCAGAAAAACCTCATCTCATCAGAGGTCATTAAATAGTTGGGATTGTCGACAACACCACACCCACAACCATACAACATCGGGTGGCTTCAACAAGGACGAGATCTCTGTGTCGACCAACAGTGTCGGTTGTCATACAAAATCCAACCCTTCAAGGATGAGGTATTATGTGATGTTGCCCCACTGGATGTCTGTGTTGTTCTCTTGGGCCAACCATATATGTGGAGATGCCATGTTGTTTATGAGTCTCGACCCTGTAGTTTCATTGTTACTTTTGGGGGTCATCTCTACAGAATACCAGAGGTAGTTCCAACTATTGTTCCACCTAAAAAGTGTCGCAAGGTAGTATCTCATACTGAAAAATTCAGCTTCTTCACAATCTGTTCAAAAGGGGAACAGAAGGACACTGCAACCACTACAGCCTCGCCCCCTACACCTTCTATCCAACAGAAGCAGATCGACAAGTTTTGCAGCAAAGCCCAAAGATTCCTTCTACACGCCTTCCTCTCATGTAGCTTGACTTGTTGAACAACCTTAGCTTCAACAGGTTAATGACAGATTTCCACAAACTAAGCAGTGTGACATCTCCAGCAATGCATGCAGCTCACCAAGATGCAGATCCAGCAAACGCTTTTCCCTCTCCCCTGGGAACTCAATGCAATGGAGACCATTGCTTCCTAAGGAGGAAGGATTGATCCAGGTGGATATCAGTGGCCACCCACCTTTTTCTACTAGCTAAAAATATTTTTCTGGCAATTTTGGCAATTTACTATTTTTAGCAGGTTTTAACTTCCAGGGCCATTTGGGGGGCCTAAATGAAGGTTTTTTGAGATCAAGGTTACAAATTATAGCCAAAGGCATGATTCATCCCCCAAAATGAATCTCCTCGACGATACCTTTCCAACGAGCTATCATACGCCTAAAACAGAGATCGTATGCAAAAGTTACGACCCTGGGAAGTTGATGTACTAACTTACCCAAACGGGGCCCACATGACTTTTGGCGCTTCATCTCCTAGGGTTAGGTTTTTGG
>ML866714.1:7892-21613 GCA_009831015.1 Picea engelmannii
AAGTGTTCTCTACAATAAATATATATTTTTTAATGTAATGAGAAATCCATCATTAATCATGTTTCATATGGATTTTGCTTATAATTTTCCTTTCAATATCTCGCTAATAAATAACATACATGATAGTGCTAACCAAAATAATACATAATCAGGTATGCATATACCAAAATATACAATGATATAAAAATCCCCTAAAATATGAAGAGAAATCATCATCAAAGATGCCAACAACCACATGTCACTATTATAACATAGTTTATGGTGTCCTATTTTGCATCCCAAATTATGCAAATTGGATCGGACACATGAAGGTCTTCTTTTATATATATATATATATATTCATCATTTGGTGTCCTTTTGTATCCTTTTTATGAATTTTATATCCCATTTGCATATTATTATTTGTGCCTAAATAAATTACATTCATTTTCCCATCCTCTTATCCTTTTATGTACAACTTTATTTTCATTTTATTATTATTTTGTGTCTATGTTACATGTAACTAGTTTTATGTCCAACTTTATTTTAATTTTTTATTATTGTGTGTCTATGTTACATGTCACTTGTGTCACCCTTTATGTCCCTATTGTGCCTCCATTGCATCCCTATTCCAATTTTGCATTCCATATGGCATCCCTATTGTGTCCATTTTGCATATATTTGGTAAGAATTTATTTTTCATATCATGTATTTATCTTTCTCGTGGGAGTTTCAACATATATCATATAATTAATTTTGAGTTCATATATAGGATTTATGGTCCCAAGAAATTGATTAAGTACATTTGATTCTTGACATTCTAGTAGTTTGTAATTTTTTTTATTTTTGTTATGTTTTTTAAATTAATAGAGGCATTGGCCTCTTGTTGGGGTTTGAAGAATAAAATTGAAGAATAAAAATCAATAGAATCATATATTCCTTCTCAAATATTGTGTTTATCATGTGGGTAAGTGTGTCAATTAGGTAGGATGTGTGCATGTTACTCTCTATGTGCATCACTTCTATGGGTGTATGTGAGTGTGTTGGTGCATCACCTCTGTAGAGTGTAGATTAAGTGTGTGATCTATCACTTATGTAGGGGTGGTTTTTAAGAATATGGGTGTATCACTTGTGTGGCTAAGTGGGTTAGGTGTGTGAGAGTGTCACTTAGGTGTGTGAGTCCGTTGTTTATGTACATGAGTGAATTTATTATGTGTGTGAGTGTGTCACTTATGTGAGTGAATAATTTATGTCTCTATGTTACTTAAATAATTTATGTCTCTATGTCACATATAATTAATTTTGAGTTCATATATAGGATTTATGGTCCCAAGAAATTGACTATATCTTTTACAACTAAGTACATTTGATTCTTGACATTCTAGTTTGTAATTTTTTTATTTTTTTTATGTTTTTTAAATTAATAGAGGCATTGGCCTCTTGTTGGGGTTTGAAAAATAAAATTGAAGAATAAAAATCGATAGAATCATACATCCCTTCTCAAATATTGTGTTTATCATGTGGGTAAGTGTGTCAATTAGCTAGGATGTGTGCATGTTACTCTCTATGTGCATCACTTCTATGGGTGTATGTGAGTGTGTTGGTGCATCACCTATGTAGAGTGTAGATTAAGTGTGTGATCTATCACTTATGTAGGGGTGGTTTTTAAGAATATGGGTGTATCACTTGTGTGGCTAAGTGGGTTAGGTGTGTGAGAGTGTCACTTAGGTGTGTGAGTCAGTTGTTTATGTACATGAGTGAATTTATTATGTGTGTGAGTGTGTCACTTATGTGAGTGAATAATTTATGTCTCTATGTTACTGAAATAAATTATGTCTCTATGTCACATATAATTAATTTTGAGTTCATATATAGGATTTATGGTCCCAAGAAATTGACTATATCTTTTACAACTAAGTACATTTGATTCTTGACATTCTAGTTTGTAATTTTTTTTTATTTTTGTTATGTTTTTTAAATTAATAGAGGCATTGGCCTCTTGTTGGGGTTTGAAGAATAAAATTGAAGAATAAAAATCAATAGAATCATACATCCCTTCTCAAATATTGTGTTTATCATGTGGGTAAGTGTGTCAATTAGGTAGGATGTGTGCATGTTACTCTCTATGTGCATCACTTCTATGGGTGTATGTGAGTGTGTTGGTGCATCACCTCTGTAGAGTGTAGATTAGGTGTGTGATCTATCACTTATGTAGGGGTGGTTTTTAAGAATATGGGTGTATCACTTGTGTGGCTAAGTGGGTTAGGTGTGTGAGAGTGTCACTTAGGTGTGTGAGTCAGTTGTTTATGTACATGAGTGAATTTATTACGTGTGTGAGTGTATCACTTATGTGAGTGAATAATGTATGTCTCTATGTTACTTATGTGAGTGTGTGGGTTAATTGTGTGTGTGGGGGGGGAGGGAGGGGGGGTGGTGCATCGCTTACCCGCATATAAGAAACACAATTATGCACATCAATAATGCACTCAACACACATATATAAGTAATGCACTCACACATAGACAAGTGATGAATTCACACCTAAGTGATACATTGACACACATAAATGAAGCACTTATGCACCCAAGTATTTCTTATGTGTGGGTCTTTCACTCACACACTCACAAACATAAGCACTCACACACATAAGCAATGCTTTGACACACATGTTGCACTTAAATATGTTGCATGTATGTGAGTGCATTGTTCAGGTGTCTGTGTGATGCTTACATGTGGGTGCGTTACTTATGTGTGTGAATGCATTACTTATGTGTGAGTGCATTTTTTTTTATGTGTGTGAATGTGTCATTTGTGGGTGAATGGAGTGTGAGTGTGTTGATGCTTATGTGGTTGTGTGAGTGCATAGAAACTTGTGTGGAGTGCATCATTTMTGTATGTGTGTGGGTTAGGTGTGTGAGTGCATTGTTTATTTGTGTGGGCGGGTTAGGTGTGTGATTGTGTTGCTTATGTGTGAGGGTATCATTCATGTGTGTACRTGTATCTCTTATGTGTGGATGTGCACATTTCTTATGATCATAAACACATACATTTTTTATGTGTTGTATGTTGCTTGTGTGAGTGGGTATCACAAGTGTGTCTCTTATGTGTGAGTGATCCTATTGATTATGTGCATGAGTATAATGCTTATGAGTTCCATTGTGTTTCTTATATGTGTTAGAGTCTTACATGTGTGTCAATGTGTCACTTATGTATGTATGGGTGTCACATATAATGTTAGGTCCCTCACTTATGTAGGTGAGTACATTTCTTATGTTGGGGTTAGGTGTATCACTTATGTGTTTGAGTGTATCACTTATTTTAGGTGTGTTTTTTATGTGTGCGAGTGTTTGTCATGTGCATGAGTGTGTCTCTTATATTATATGTGTATGAGTGTGTTGTTTTTTTGTTTAGCATGTGGCTGAGAAACCGCGACCCAGGGGCATCTAAGCTGTCAAAATCACCCATGGATCACACCCAAACTAGGCTACACCAACTCTTATCATGGATGTATTTTTTGGTGTCTCCTCCCGATATCAATAGGTTTCAAACCTGGGTCGCCATGCAAAACAAGGCCCATCGAAATTGATCGCTTTATTGAGATTTGACGTATGAGAGTGTTGGTTATGTCCATGCACATATCACTTATTTTAAGTGCGTGAGTGCATTGCTTATGGTAGGCATGTATATTATGTGCGTGGGTGTGTTTCTTATGTTGGGTTCATTGCTTACATGCATTATTTTATTGCTTATGTGAGTGAGTGTATTTCTTATGTTAGGTGCATCGCTTATGTGCACATGTGCATTGTTTATGTCAGTCACATCTCTTATGTGCATGAGTTTGTTGACTATGTGGTTGGTGTATTGTTTATCGCTTATGTACAATAGCATGTTAACGTAGTTACCAACTTAAAAATAACAATCGTTGTAGTCTAAACGTTCTACGTTTTGGATTTTTTACGGGGATATTTTCTAATTAATCTTGCCCGAAATCCGATAAGAAATTGTTGCATCTGCAAATTTGAGTGGCTAAGTTTGTATAATCCGAGTGTCCCATGGGTTTTTCAGCATGTTGAATCCATTTATACTTTCATAAATGCAATTTAAACAACAAAAAATTGCAATTTCGTCCAAATTTATGTCATCGAATTTCGACGAAAAGGACCAAAACGTAGAACAATTAGACAATGCCATAACAATCTAGAGTTCTCATTTTTTAAAGGTTCTATTTAGTGGCTATTTTTACCCCATTTCAAGAAGTTTTGCCACTGGTAGCACCCTTTTTTTTCCAAGGTAGTTTTTTGACATTTTGAGTCTTCTTAGTTATTAAGTATCAACATTTGTTTTCGAATGTTGTCTGTTAATTTTAATTTTTTTAAACATTTATTTTTATATTTGTTTTTAGAATATTTTTGTTGGTTATTGGGTCCTTGAACTAGACATGAATGTTTCTCTATGTATTGTGTTCATAACCTAAGATAAAATCTGCTTACTTACAAAAAAAAAATCTAATGAGGTTTTTCTTGTTTTTTTAATTTTTTTTCAATGTATTTTTTGTTCTTTGTTCAACCTTAAAATATTTTTTTTAAACACCTTTTTTAGTTTTAGTTCAATGCATAATTGATAATTGTAACTAAATAACACTACTTTTAAAAATATACATTTGAAAGATAGTTATAATTAAAAACATATACATTTTAAGAGCTTTTGTTGAAAATGTCAGGTCAAATAAAACATTTTTATGGTCAAAATTGAAAAAAAAATATTAACATTTTTCACAAATTTTTACATATTTTATAGAATTCATGTATAAAATTCACAATATTTAATATTATTTTTCTTAAAGTAATAATTCACATAAAAATGAAAGCCAAAAGGTAAACCAAATAATAAGGTAAAGAACATATAAAAAAGATTAATCAGGACACAACAATATATAGATATTTATCATTATTGTAAAATCTCAAAGTCTAGCCCCAAGGGTTAGCTTAATTGGTCTTGATCCCAGACATGCGTACTCTCCCCCGGAGTCAAGGAGGTCATGGGTTTGAATCTTGTGCTCCTTGGGGCTACCGTTTACCCCACTTACCATCCATGGATCATGGGGAATTATTCAACGGGTTTTTTGTGAAACTTTCTTCAGAAAAAAAAAATCTCAAAGTCCAAAAAATTACTAATATAACTCAATCATTTCATGTTAAATAAAAAAATATTATTCAAGAGATTGTTAAAACTAATCGATGATATCAAATATGAAAAATTCATCATTTTCAATAGGTAGATTGTCATTTTCAGGAGCTTGACTTTCTTCTTGGATATTTTTTTTTTGTAAGCTAAGTTCTAAATTTCTATTATGGAAAAAATGTTACAGTCATCACGCCATGTATCCTGCCAAATAGGAAACCATGCTACAAGGATTTAAAAAATATATATTGTCATACTTTTGTCTACCATGTCTATGTAGTGTATAATCTACCAGCTTAAATATTATCTTCTTGTATCTATACATAATATTCTTGATATATTTACTAAGCATAATCAATCTAAAAGCATAGCTAATCCTGGTTCCATTTCCTGGTTCTAGAGTTGAGTCTTATGTTCAAGGTCATCTCCATCAAATTTGGGCTTGTCATCCTTCCCATGTTGCTTTTCATCTCTTATTTCTATGGGGTCTGTTGGTCCCCCTCCCTTGCCTTCATGAGTGGGTTGTTGCTGCATTAGGACTATTCCATTGCTTGGCTTCTTTGATTGCACAAAACATACCTTCAAGGCATAGCAGGCCATTGCCTCCACTTTTTTATCCAACATTATAATCCAAGACATCGATTGGTCTAACTTGGCCATGAATTAGAATTGAGGAGTGTGTTGATTTTCTAGAGCCCGTGCTAGAATAAATTTTAGAGTCCAGTATAGCTATGTAGTACTTTACAATTTAGTGGCTCTAGTGCATGAGCATCCATAATATTTCACCCATCAATTCATCCCCTCTGCAATGTCATGCTTGGTCCTTTCCCTCTTCATCTGTTGCACCCTTGCCTCATATTGTTCGAAGTTCAACTTAGTGGTTTCCTTGAAGTGGTCCTGATATAGCTATTGAGCCTCCTATACCTCTCTCCAAGCCTTGGAATGAATGTCTCATGTTCCCGTTTCTCTTTAGCTTCCAGTGCCCTCGTTCATTTGTTGCTTCATTTTTCTCAGTTTCCCGATTTGTAGCCTCCTCTGTGATAATTCCTTTACCATTAGAATCAAGGTTTTGTCCCCTACCTATCAACTTAGAGTTATGTTCTTCCATACTGAGAAAATTCGTATCCCACAATCAACTCTTCTATGTTCCTGGTGGTGAATTTGATTCCAATTTCTTTGTGCTTTCCTTGTCCCATCTTCCTTGTTGATGTATGTTTGAACTGTTGTTGGAGCAAAGTCTTGTTTGGACTCCCAAATTCAGTTTTCTTCCTAAATTATTCATCTCCCTGCACCACCCTATCTTCCCTTGCAAACTCATGATGCAGCCATAGGAGGGTGGAGAGATCGCTTCTTTATTGTTTTGAACATGAAGGGAGGTGATCCTACTTATGATTGTGACCCTTATTTTGATGACATACATCCTGCCCTTGGTACTAGACATTCTCGTGCCTATTGTTGCCATTAATTTCACCTCTTTTCCATATGTGCGATCCCCATTATGCATATGCATTGGCATCATGATGATACATTTTCGTTGGGTCGGATCAGGTCATGAATTGCATAGACCTCCTGTTGGCACCAAATCCCTTACTTGTATTCATGTTGTTTTCCCTCTCATTGATCTCATGGAAATAAAATCTAAGCCGATTCACTTCAACTGATCCCCAACTTAATATCATTTTTTGATTTGACATGGTGACCACCTCGTTGGCTAACCTATGTGCCTTTTTATCAACCTTTCTGTGCACATGTAGTGGCGTGGTGTTTATATTAGAGTTGATGAGAGAGACCACCTGTTTCCACTGGTAGATAAGTGCCAATCATTTGAAAATTTGTCTACATCTGAGTCATTTCCTATCTTCCCGATAGTCTTGATTATTAACTCTAAATCTCCTTCCACCATGACATTTCCATATGTCTCTCTATTGGCTATCTGGATTCTATGTGTCAAATTCTACATCATTATTGGTGTTGTTTTCCAAGCGAATCATGAAAATTTTCAGTATTGAGCCATGATGGTCTCAAAATACTCATCTTGCACATGTTGGGTCAAGATTCCCCTTGGTTTTTGTGTCGAATTCGAGCTTGACGAATCCTAGTGGGGGTGCAAACCACGTTTCCGAAGATCTTTTCATGGTTGGTCTAGCATATGTAACTGTTGGTGTGGAGCTTTGATGAATTCCATATTCTTGTAGAATTCTCTTTTCCACTCCTTGAGTTTTTTCTCCTCATTTGACCACTTGACTGCATTGATGGATTCTTGAATGTTGGCTTGGATATCGTACTAAAACTCGATTATGAGTTTATGTTTATCTCTGAAAAATTATTTGATTTCATTCTTTCCACACATTCCATAATAAGAGGCCCGAAAATATGTTCCATATTCTGTTTACAATGGGATTATGGAAGGGGGATTCTTTCCATCCTTCAATGGTCTATACTATGTTGCCTCTTACTCTATCTAACTATGTAAATGTTGTTGCTCCTCTATCCCATAAAGCCGAGATATCTGCACAACCATTGAAGAGATGCTTAGTAGTTTCTTCCTCCCATTGGAATGTATGACATATGGATGGACCTTCAAAACATATTTTGGAAATCATGTCCCATGCAAGTGTTTTTTTCCTTGCCATGAGCCATAATAACATGGATATTTTGGGCCATAACTCTAAGTTCCAAATGCCTCTTTCATGTTATGTTCTTAGATATGAAAATATAATCTCAACAAACCCTTAACCAAATCAATCACATCAAATATTCAACACAAGAGAAATGTAGACCAAACCCTTGAGTTAGGGTGTTACACATTATTTTCATCGCCCTTATGACCGTTAATGATGTACACCTATCCTTTGTCTTTAGAAGGATCAATGGCCTGAATCCCTGAAGAAGAATGAAGACACATTTTCCTAGAGAGATGAAATGATCTTTTCCTTTGTGCAAAACCTTATAAAGAAGGATCGTTGCAACTTGCTCAGTGTTAAGGGTGCGGCGATTTTCTGTACGAAGGAAAAAGAGAAGCTTCTTGATGCTTCTAGAATAGAAGCTTCGAGGGTGAGGTGGCCTCCGATCGGTTTGGATCTGATTCATATATTTGATCTCATGGGATCATCCTAACCTCCTCACTTTATCCTTTTCAACTTATAAAAGTAGGGGAGTTCTCATGGGGAAAGTTAGCTTTTGGTGTGAGATTTTGAATGGTTAGAGAATTTTTAGAACTTCAACATTGGTTATAGAGATTCAACTAATGAGATATTAGTCTATCCAAGTGTTTGAGCCTATGTTGGCTATGGGATTTGCTTTGTCAAGATAGATTGTGAGTGACTTTCAAATCTATAGTCTCAAAATCTGTGGAGCAGAAGTGTGTGGGAAGCAAGGAAATGTTGGAAGAGACCTTACAACATCAAGGCATCTGGTTGTATTCTCCTTTTCATATTTCTAATAAAGTAATATATTTGTTTCCCATAAAATTGTTCTTATTTTATTGTATGACTCCTTGATCACATACATAGGTTTTGTTAAGTATATGTTGTTACTTTCACTTCGTTGGATTATGTCTTTTTATAGGTTCAACATCCCATAAGCCTTGAAATGGAGCAAGGATGACACTAGCGAGGAAAAGCAACATTTAAAAGTATGTCATTTATCTCTTATTAGTTAGTATGATTGATGATTAAAACTTAGGGGAAGTTTTATATTCTGCCTTGTTTTGTTCTGGTTTCGGGGTGAAAATGGGGGGATCAATTTGTGTCCGCACTTATAGATTTTTCTAGTAACATAGGGTAACACCTTATATTATTCCTTATGGAAGGAATGCACTCCTCAAGAAATCATTGCTTGTTACAATAACAATAGGCTTCACTATGCTCCAATACATTGCTTATCCCTTCCTTATATAATACTACCTGGGTTCTATCTACAAATCATGTGTCCATTCTTTTACGTGAGTGATTTGGTTGTATATTATATTTTCATATCTAAGGAACATAACACTTCCTATCCCACTATATGCCTGCAACTTTGGAAGAACTTATATGTTGTAAATCCATCCGGGCCCGGTGCCTTGTTAATAGGGAATTCTTTTACTCTGTTGGAGACTTCCTCAAAAGAGATTTGTCCCATTAAGCTGCTATTTTGCTTCGAGGTAACCAATGTTCATATGTTCTTTAGTATGTTGAGTGTCACTTCTTCTCTTTAGTTTGGTTGCTCCATTAGAATTCGATTGAAGTGTGTTCTCATTTCATCCTCAGTGTCCTTGTGTGATTCTAAAACCTCCCATGTCTCCACTCATAGGTATAGGATACAATTATGAGTCCTTCGGTTGATCATGGATTTGTGCAAAAACTTGGTGTTTTTTTCTCCATCTTTGAGCCATTTGATTCAAGATTTTTGGTGCCACAAGGTTTCTTCTTGTTTATCCGTACTACTTGAGTCTTGATGGAGGTAATGTTCCTCCCTTGCAAGTTGTTCTGTTTTTCCTGCGTGGATGATTTTTTTCTTGTAATTTTTCCATTTTCGTTTCCAGTTTCTGTTGGGATTTGAATATGTTACAAAATACATTTCTATTCCATTGTTTGATTTGTTGCTTTACAAACTTTAATTTTTATCTGAGCTAATACATCCTACTTCCTTGGCAGATTCCACCCTGTGACCACTAGATATTGAGGTTGGGCATAAAGTTCGGGTGATCAAGCCAAAAATTTTAAAATCGAAAGGGCTTGGGTTTTGGGGTTGAAAGATTTGTCCATGACAGAAGGATAGGCCAATGGTTTGAACATGTATATGGTATGATTTTAGCTAAAAAAATAGGTTTGCTTAGATGTAATGCTTCATAAATGAGGAAGCAGTCCAGTTTAACTCCAACATGGTGAGTTCCTCCCCACTTGTTATCCACGTATGATTGCCATTATTCCTTCAAAGATCAATCCACCCCATTTTTTCTAACATTTCCTTGAATTGGATGTTGTCCACATCCAATTCTCAAACACCTCCTTTTTTTTCCTCAAGGGACATGATTAGATTAAAGTCCCATCCTAGAATCCTTGGGTGTTTCTTTATATCTAGTCCCCAAATTCATCAGGTAGTCCATAAAGGAATCTTTGGGGGTTGGAATTGAGGGGCCATAGATGCTTGTCAAGAAGTATGTCTCATGTGTTTCTTTGAATTTATATCCTGCTAAAATATAGTTCTTTGTGAATTAAAATTATTCTATGATGATATGTGTGGGGTCGCAGAGCAATGACAACCCCCTTTCAAAACCCTTTTCTTCTACCAGAGCTACCTCACTTTGCTTCCAACAATGGTTGGATATATTTATCATAATGTTCTTGTTACATTTTGTTTCTTGCAAACATACTATTGTAGGTTTTACCTGGGTTATGCACTTTTTGAATGGGAATTGTTTTCTCAGGGCGTTAAGACCTCTTATATTCCAAGATATAAATTTCATGATTAAGCTTTGGGTTTTGAAAAGAAGTATTTACTTGGAAGTTCCACCACTTGTCTTGAGTCCACTAGTAGTGCTCCTTCTTCCTCCAGTTTTTGTTTCGTCGGTTTGCATCCCCGCTTTCTTTCTTTAGAATTCCCTTTGGTCAAGGATTTCAATGGATTTGTGTGTATGCCTAGCCGTCTGTATCAGGATTTTCTTTGTGATGTGTCAAGTGCTTTCTCTATTATCTGTAATAGGATTATTTTTAGCTTTTTGAGATGTTCTTTTGGAATTTTTGCTATGGATTGTTCACCATGAATGGATATGAGAGCCTATAAGTTCTGTTTTGTTGCATCCTCCTCAATGATATCCTATTTCTCATCTTATTCATTTTCCTACTCCATTTCTTCCTCTAGGTCCATGGTCTAATCCATTTCTACCTCTCTTGGGTTTTGGAATTTGGCCTCTTCTTGTTTTTTTCTTTGTCATTCTAGTTCTTCTACCCCTTATGTTGCATTGTTATTCTGAGTTGGGATTTTAGCTTTTGCCTCTTCTATTGTTGTGCCCTCCTCCTTTGTCTCATCTAGATTTTGGAATTTGTTTCTATTGGATGCAAGCGTCGTGGGTTTGGGGACATTCACTTTGTGTCCTAATTTCCTTTTGCTCAAAACCCTAGAAAATCCTTATTGATCCATTTTCTCCTTTCTTTTGTCATTGTTTCTTGATTCATTCAAAGGACAGTCAGTGAACAAATGCCTATGCTCGAGGAATTTGCAGCACTCGAAAGGTATGTGTTAATAGTTGAGGGTTTGTATCCATTCTAAGTCTTGGAAATTTTTGCTTATGGAGTCTAGGAGAGTCGTTGAAACATCCATGTACACACAAATCCTAATGTATGAAGTGTATCTCCCTTGCTTTGTGACCTTCGAAGGTTTAACAAAGTATCCTAGGGTTTTCCCCAAACCCTCTAAGATTTCCCTGTGCCAAAATTCTTGAGGAAAGGAATACATCCTTATCTAAACTAGTACAACTTTGAATTCTTCTTTCTTTGGGATAAATCTTGGTGACCAATATCTTATGTGTAGTCCCCCTGAGTTGAAAAAGTATGGCCCTTCCTAAAATTCTTTCTCTCGGTCTTCCTGACATGAGAATATCACTGTAAAGAAGCCCTTTTCCTCCCAATTTCAGGTTGATTTATCCCTTGATCTTCCATCTAGATGCCATCTATCATATGAGGGATTTGTTTTAATGCCATATGCCCAAAATTTCCGAATGATGGCATGGTCTTTCATACACTAAACATATTCTCCAATAACCAAGGAGGTTACTTAATATTGAGGAATATTCGTTCTCTTAGATAAGCATTCATGATGTATCTTTCCTTTTAGTTTCTTCTGTGACAGATCCAACTGGTTTGGTGTGTTAGTTCCCTTCGATCCATTCCCTACCCTACCCATTTCCAAAGGGGAACCAAATCCACTGGTAGTCACTTGACCTATGGTCACATCCTTAAAAGAGTGCTTGACCATTGTTTCCTGCGCTACGTTCGTCATTCCTGGAAGTTGCCCCTTCCTGGGGCCTAATAGTACCCCATAATCTGTTGTGTACAAAGTTTAATTCTAACCCTACTTAACTAGTTATGTTTTCACTCATGTTTTTTCTTCCCTATGTATAACACACTAGGTAATAACCTTGGACTTTCTTCTTGGATATCATTTTTCTCTTCTATTGGGTATTTTATGTCCACAAGTTATCCAAAGTGATTAGGCCCAAGGGTTAGCTCCAGTGGTCATGAGCCAAACATGAGATCTCTCTCCCAATGATGAGTTCGGGAGGTCACATGTTTGACTCTCTTGATCCCCTTGGGGTTAGGCTCCGTAATGAAAGTTGATGGTTTACCCCATTTACCATCCATGGATCATGGGGAAGTACTCAGAGGGTTTTCTGCAAGGATTTCCTTGTAAAAAAGGAAAGATTTATCTAAAACAATTGTTTCCAA
Source organism: Picea engelmannii (assembly GCA_009831015.1). Classification (NCBI taxonomy): domain Eukaryota; kingdom Viridiplantae; phylum Streptophyta; class Pinopsida; order Pinales; family Pinaceae; genus Picea; species Picea engelmannii. The sequence goes on from ML866714.1 coordinate 20,480, forward strand.
ACAACTCTTTCAATGGTGGTTGAGGCTCCTTCAACATTTTTGCCACATGCAATGTGCTAAAATCTCATTTTTCAAAATCAACCTATTACATTTAAAATAAATCACATAAAAAAAATTAATTTAATATGTTTGTGTGTGTGTGTGTAAAGAACATTTTTTTTTTTAAATAAACAATAAAAAACAAAAGCATTAGAAAATATCAAAACAACAATTTAAAAATATATTAAACAAATAAAATGTTAAATAAAAAGTCCTAATATACTAAAATTTTAATAAATAAAAACAAACATAAATTTAAAGAAAAGCAAACAAAACTAATTAGAAATAAACAATATACAATTAATAACAAATTTAAAAACAGAAATAAAAAAACATTAAAAAAATAACTCTATCCTAAAGAAAAAACAATGAAAAGACAAGAAAAAATAAAACAAAAATAACAAAATGGCAGGGGAAAGGGGGGGGGAGGTATTTCCCCCTCCTCCATCTCCCCACTATTTCCCTCCCTCTCTTTCCTCCTTCCCTACTCCTCATCCTACCACTACTACCATCCTCCCTTTAGTGGCGGGTTAAAATGGATGGGGGTGGACTCCCCTACCTCCATCCCCCCATTATTTCCATCCTCTTCTCCCTTCCATTCATTCTACTTCTCTTTGTTCCACCACTAATTCCCCCTCCTTTTAGAGGTGGGTTCTTATTGAGTGGGGGGGTGGCGCTCCTCCATCCCCCATTATTTCCCTCCCTCTCTCCCCTCCCTTCATCCTGCTCCTCCTCCTCGTACCACCAATTACATCCTCCTCTTAACAATGGGTTCTTGGGTGGGGGGGGAGGGTAAAAATTCCTAAATCCTCTACCCCCCATAATTTCCCTCCCCCTCTCCCCTTCCACCACCCTACTCCTCTCTCTCCTACCATTGGTGCCCTCCTCCCCTTAATGGAAAGTTCTAAAACACGCCACTAAGAGGAGGAGGGTATTTGTGGTAGGAAGGGAGTGAAAGGGGAGTAGATAGGGGTGAGGGGGAGGGGAGAGGGGGAGGTAAATAGTGGGAGGATGGAGGAGGGGGTGACTTTGGGAATCACCTCCCCCACCACCCAAGAACACGCCACTACGAGGATCAGGGTGCCAACAGTGGGA
>ML866715.1:0-13585 GCA_009831015.1 Picea engelmannii
AAAGCTCAAAAGCTAACAAGCTAACTTTCTCCATGAGAGCTCCTCTCCTTTTATAAGTTGAAGATGATAAGGTGAGGAGGTTATGATGATCCCACTAAATCATGAAAGTGAGTAAGATCCAAACCATTCGGATGCCACCTCACCATGGAAGTTTCTCCTTCTATAAGATTCGAGAAAACGCTCATTTTTCCCACTTGTAAGAATTCTCGCACCCTGCCTATAGAGAAGCCTGTGAACAGTTCACACCCTAAGTGTGGGAAGCCTGTGAGAATCAATCATTCTCGCACCCTAATACATAGGCAGCCTACAAACTTCCTTTTTTATAGGGTTTTTACACAGGAAAATGCAACTTCTTTTCTCTGAAAAAGTTCTTCTCTCTTCTTTCTTCAGGAACTCAGGCCACTGACCCTTCTGAAGGAAACATATAGGTTTACATCATTAACTTTCATAGGGATGATGAAAATAATGTGTAACAGCCACTGTATTATATTAATAATAGGAAGAGAGATTACAACCAGATGCCTTGATGTCGTAAGGTTCCTTCCAATAGTTCCTTGCTTCCCACACACTTTTGATCCAAGAATTATAATACTATATATTTGACATATATATTGACAAAAGAAAAGCTCAAAGCCACTCTAACCAAGCCAATAATTCCAAGCCAAATCCAACCAATCTAAAAGGCTCAAGAACTGTCCAACCCAATCAAGCTAACTTTCTCGATGAGAGCTCCTCTCCTTTTATAAGCTGAAGAGGATAAGGTGAGGAGGTTAGGATGATCCCACTAAATCATGAAAGTGAGTAAGATCCAATCCATTCGAAGGCCACCTCACCATAGAAGCTTCGCCTTCTAGAAGCATCGAGAAAATTCTCATTTTTCCCGCGTACAAAGGTTTCCGCAACCTAGATATAGTGCAGCTTGCAGAAATTCTGCGCCCTAGCTATAGTGCAGCCTATGGAAATCAGGCATTTATGCACCCTAGCTATGGTGTAGCCCACGGAAATCCTCCAAAATAGGGTTTTTATAGAGGAAAACACAACTTCTTCTCTCAAGGAAATTTCTTCTCCCTTCTTTCTTTAGGAATTCAGGCCACTGACCTCTCTCAAGGATACAAATAGGTTTACATAATTAACGATCATGAGGGTGATGAAAATAATGTGTAACACTTCTTCCCTTTCTTGGATGTAGATTTGGTAGAATAAGGCACCTCTTCTAACCCTGGTGGAGGAGGTGGTGAAAAATATCTTTGTGGGGAAGGACAATCTTCCTCCTCAGCTGTTGTGACTTGCTTGCTGACCTATGAAACTTGAACAGAGGCTCTTCCCTTTCTCTTCCTACTGGTCCCTGCTTTACTAGCACTGGTGGGTGATAAAGGACTTGACTTCTATGATTGAGGAGTTGATGCTAGATCCAACTTGAAATGAGAAGTAACAACAAAATGCTCCCATGAAATCTCTTTCTTACCCAATTCCTCAGAGACTAACATTCTGATTAATCCAGAGTGGAAAATGATAGAATCCACATCCTTATATTTGGCTTGTATCATGTCTGACATATTACATATACTCCTTAACAAGTAATAGGGAATATTCCTCTCAACCTTACCAGTAAAATGTAGCAACAAACTTACATGGTACTGGTACAATGTTTTAAATCTTTCTTCACATGTAAAATATCTCTGTATGATCTTCAATATTCTGTCAAACTGTTCAATCAATTGACTCCTTTGCATGCTTTTAGACAAATCATTGGCTTGATATTCTGGTTTAAAGAGATATTTAGTATAGGGTGAATTCAAAACCATGGATTTGAACCACTTTTCACCTATAATGGGAATTCCTGTTGCAACTGAGATAGAAGCTTCAGTCACCTCAAATTCCAAATCCCCAAACTTGGTTTTCCTGCCATCAAAGTGTAATTCAAACTATCTTTATACCTTTGGATGGCCTCTCGGCATATTCTGGCAGAAAGAGAGGCAACCCACTCTTTGAAAGACCTCTCTTTCCATGGGATCTGTATAAAAAATATTCATGTCCACAGGTTCTGTCCTAACCACCTTGCCACCTTTGTGTGTCTTCCTCGATTGAGGAGTCTCCATGGATTAGAATGAGAAATTTTTTAAAATGCTTATGGGATAGTAATAACCAAGAAGGCCTTGAAGCACCAAATGTACAAGCCTGACCTTTTGAGACAGACTGGTACTAGTAAGCCAAGATTGACTGTGGGAATTACACCCTTAGACTTGTACAGGTATTTGAGAGTGTATATAGTGAGGGGGTAATCAAAAATTGGTTGTTTGCAACTGAGTAAAAAGGATTAACTCCAAGATGACAGGAAGCAGGGGAGGCAGAGAGGGTTTAAGAAGTGCCTCTGGGTAACGCAACGTATATGCAGAGGGTAGGCTATTTAAGAGCTTGCAATTTCAATGCCTAAGGTAGGAAGCAATAATTCAGAATTAGATACATGAAATGAAGTTTGCAGGTCTAAAAAAGAGAGAAGGAAAGGCAATCATGCAAAAAAAAGTCCCTTACAACTGTGCAAGCTTAGCAAACCAAACTCCGAGCACATATTTCTTTTGAAAATTAATATGCATAGGAGGAAACATGGGATACCTATGGAGTAGACACCTGTTTGAATATTCAATGATATCTCAAGATGAGATGGAGAAAATTCGGCCCTCGAACCTACTTCAGCCTTAGATCTGGTTGCCTTGTTGTCTTCTGATCAGAACTTGTGAATTTGTGCAATGCATCACTATTGAGTCTTTCAAAATTATAAACTGTTACCAGGGCTTGTAAATAAAAGATATTGAAGGCATATTTAAATAACTCCTGGCACTAAAAACAAGGATCATGACATTAGTCGTGGAAATCATGACTCGAGGTGTAAGTATGATAAAAGGGAAAGGCGCTATGAAACTGCCTGATGAATGGGTAGCGCTCCAATTCAAAAAATTATTGGACAGGTAAGCAAGGATAATGAGGCATGCCTATAAAGTCATGAGTGAGGAGAAATGTTTGGCACATTAGTCTAGTCATGGGAGGGATCGACCTAGGGACAAGTCATGAAGGGGACCAAACAATAATTCATGACCTAAAATGGTTCTAAGACCAAAAATCAATTTTAGGATCAAACTAGAGCTATGACTCAAAACTTTAATCATGTAAGGGGTCCTACCAATCAATAACTTGTAAAGGGATGAAACTTTTAACAAAAATTTAAAATCTAAGGCTTAAAAAGGATAAAAACAAACTAAAAGACCCAAGGCAATTTAGTGTGATAAAATTATACATGTAATAATTTTGGACATAAAGATGTAAATTGCATAGCTAATAGCAGGAATAGAAACAACTTTGAATGTCATGCACAAAAATGGTTATACAAGAAGGCCTAGTGAAACACATATAGGAAGCTACAACAAGTTTGAATCACTGAGCACTTTATTGGAATGATACAAGTGCAACAAATTTGGAAACTTGTCCAAAGATTGTATAATGACAGTCCCTCCTAGAGAATCACACCAAAGTAACAAAAGTCATAGATAGGAACCTCTGTAGAAAATATGGATAAGAAAACAAAATCATAATAACAACGAAGAATGCACACTTTCTCTACAAGATAAACACAAGAAACATGGTTGGTATGTTGACAGTGGCTCCTCAAAGCACGTGACAGGTGAAGAAGATAGGTTTCTAACATTGAGAAAGGAAAGAGATGGATCAGTCTCCTTTGGAAATGAAGACTCAACTAGAATAATTGGAAAGGGAACAGTCAGAATTGGAAACAAGAATACCAAGGAAGAAAATTTTCTACCAGTATAAGATATGAAACATTATCTTCTAAGTGTAATTCAAATGTGTGACCAAGGTCACAAACTTATGTTTGATTCATAAAAGTGTGAGATAAGAAAATAAGGTTCAGGAAAATTGGTTTCAACAGTTGTAAGAACTTTAGGAAACATATATGTATTAAGTGAAATTGGAAATCAAAAGTGTTTTCTAGGAAAGGAATATGAAGTTTGGATATGGCACATAAGAATGGGTCACATAAACTTTGACAACCTCATCAAAGTCAGCAAAAAGGAGCATTCAGATAAATTCCTCAGATCGCAAAGCCAACCAACACATTATGCAAACATTGTCAAAAAGGAAAGCAAACAAAGACCAGGTTCAAATCAAAGGAATACTCCACAACAAGACCACTGGAAATTGTGTATAGTGATCTAGTTGGACCAACTAGAACAAAGGGTTTAAAAAATGATAAATACTTTATGTTATCGGTGGATGATTACACAAGGATATTTGTGGTTTGTTTTCTCAGGAAGATATCATAAGCATTTGAAAACTTCAAGGTATACAAGGAAATGATTGAAAATTAAATGGATTCAAAAATCAAATGTTTGAGATCGAACAATGGAGGAGAGTTTACTTCAAAGAAATTTATGGATTTCTGTAGCAAGCATGGAATAAAAAGGCAATTCTTTATTTCTAGGACACCCCAACATAATGGAGTTATCGAAAGAAATAACAAGACAATGTAGGAAATGGATCGAACAATGTTAATGGATTCTAAGTTGACAGATGTTTTTTGGACACATGCAGTGCATATATCAGTGCACATTCAAAATAGATTAATTCTCAGAAACAACAGTGAGAAAACACCCTGCGAGCTATGGAAAGGAAGACCGGGAAATTTGAAGAACTTCAGAGTTTTTGGAAGCAAATGCTACATCAAAAGAGAAGATGACAAAATGGGAAAGTTTGATTCTCGTGTGCACAAAGAATACTTGTTGGTTAATCAAGTACAAGGAAAGCATACAAATGTTACAATCTAAGGCTCAACAAAGTTTTGGAAAGAATCAATGTAATGGTTGATGAGACAGGTGGACATAAATTAAAGGAAGAAGAAAAGGATGAAGAAGAAATAGAAGGGGAAGATGAAGAAGTTCATATAGAAGTAGAAGAGAAAGAACAACAAGTACCTCCAAAGACACTTAGAAAACGAATACAGAAGAATCATCCAGGAATTGGGACTAGAAAAAAAAAATCATTCACTAGAACAACTGAGCCTATAATTCTTATCTTTGATTGAACCAAAAAGTTTTGAAGAATCCAACAAGGATGATTTCTTTAAAAATACCATGAATGAAGAGTTGGATCAAATAGAGAAGAATGAAACTTGGGAATTGGTTCCAAGACCAAGTTGTTATCACCATGATTTTCATAGCTAAGGTTAGAGGTTTTATCAACAATTTTCAAAGTCATGCTCTAGTCTTGAGAAGACCAATGCAGTCCAAGTTGAGTCATTGAGTGTGTGTGTACCATTAAATAATTATGTCTCATAAAATTTTGTCAAGGTCATTCAGTTATTTTCAAATAAAATATAATTGGCATGTAGAAAAGAGAATAGGTCCCTCAAGATGAGAATGAAAGTTGAGGATGAAGAGATAGGGAAGTTAGAGTTACTTGCAGAGGTGGTTGAGATTTAGGTTCATTCCTACACCATTTGTTTTTTTAGGAACCCTCGAAAATACACCAGTTTTGAGTTTTGTTTTTTGGAAAACTGCATTGTACAGAGTTTGTGTAGCGAGCTGGTGCTACACAACTTCTGCAAGCATATTTAGAGATGATAAATGTTGGGAAATGATTGGTGTTTGGTCCAAAAATCATGACCAGCATCCACATATGTTTCATCCACCATTTGGGTGAGTTTTGAAGAGAAAACTAGTTGCGTTGTACAAAGTGCACTACGCAAATGCTAAAGGTCACATTTACACGGCGCATCAAATCAATTCGCTAATAAAAGATATATTGGAGCCTTTTCAGTGCTTAGATCCCTCCAATATCCTTATCCATATGTCTAGGATGACTCATCAATCTTAAAGTCGAAAATGTGTTGGATATCTCTTTTGTCAAAATATCATGCTTAAAACATGGCTCAAAAAAATTGTTGTGTGGGAATCAAGATGTTCATGTGGAAACACTACAGAATTTTGGAATTGTTGATCAAGTAGTGAATTATATTGCTAAAATAAAACTTTTTCACTATGATGATATGAATCGTCAACAAAAAATACAAGGAACGATCAATATCTAGTATGAGAAGATTTCGATGGGAAGAAAAGAAGGGAAATTATGGCAAGCAACATTTCTTAGAGATGAATTAGAAATGTTCTCCTAGAAATATGTTGAGTCCACAATAGAAGAATTTCATCATTTGGTAAGATGGTAAAAATATATATGAATCAATTAATTCAAGCTGACAGAGTCTATCAGAGTACAAAATTAGCAATTAAAGAACATATTTACATTTTGTGGGAATATAGCATTGTACAGAACTTGTGTAGCGACCACACGCTATGCAAGTGTTGTAAGTACACATAAGGTTAAAGGACAATGGGAAATTCTCGAGGGATGATACAAAATTCATTTTCATCCTATAGCATTGTTTCATCCACCACCTAAATGAATTTTGTTGAAGAAATCAAGCAAACTACGCAAAGTCTGCAAGGCACGCTACGCAAGTTCTGGAAATGACTGTTTTTGCAGTCAACTTGAAGATCATGTTTAGAACAACTAGAAATGTTTTTTGAAAAACCCAAATAGGATTTTCTCAATAACGTACACAATAACAAAAATCTCTCTCATTTTTTACACAGGTTTCATACTTTGATAGATTCTAATGAATATTTACGGCCCATTTTTCCAGATTCTATCATTTAATGTTTTCGAGTTTTAGTCATTATATTTGGGCACGGATCCCGAGAATATGGAGAAAAATTTTCAAAAAATAGAAGATGTGTTTCTCAATAAAGGGTTCATATCCAAAAACCTCTGACCATTTTGTAACAGATATTGTGATTCGAGAGATATGATGTTATCTTTGACCCATATTTTCCAACAAAATGAATTTGTTATTTTTAGCAAGTAGTTTACAAATTGTCTTATTTTTTATGTAATCAGATCCAAAATCATAGGATAGCAGGGTATTTCAACTTCTATATATTATTAAGGGTGTTTATCTATATATTTGAGAACTTTGAAGGTGCAAGGGGGGGGCGGGGGTGAGTTGGGATAACTATAGTATTTTTTATCTTCATTGTAAATTTTTGAATCTGAATGAAATGAAAATGAAGAAGTCCTGAACCTTCATGAAAAAAATTCTAATGGTGATGAAATAATAGTGTCTTTCTTATATTTTGTATGTATCTCTTGTGTCCATACTTGCATCTCATTTTTTCATCTGTTTAAATTGATATTTAAGAGTATAATTCATCTAAATGGTGCTCCAGACGCAAAGAATTAAAACTCTGTCCTTTCTTCCTAACTAGGTCATAATTCATCTATATGGTGCTCTAATTCCGTTATGTGTTTCCTTTTTCCTCTTTCACCCCCTACAACAAATTCAAAACTGAAGTTTTCATCCACCTAATTTATCCTTTGTTCCTCTGAAAGTTTCTACCTACCAGTCATTGGTTTCATTTGTTTTCAGGGTTTGACTCCATAGCCCAATGGTCTTTTTCGTTTTGCCCAACCAAACCCCATTTTCTACCCTATCCTCATCAATTCTCTAGCCATTGTGTTGATTAGATAGCCTTCAATTATTAACTGATCTATAAAGAGAGAGCCCTCTCTGGTTTGGAAGGGATAGATTTCATCCTGTAAGTTGGTTTTTGGTTACCTCTATGACTTTCCTCCATAGCCAGGGAAATTTACGGAGTGTTAACATTTTGGCATCGTTTCCAGGGAACGAAAGTTGGATTTTTCCTGGGAGAAATGACAAGGTTTAGACCTGATTTTTTATGGTGGATAGAGGGCATACACAAGAAATTTTTTCATTTCCACCTGCAACTCTAATCAAGCTTCAATGAAATTCAAGGATTCCACTGGAGGATGAGCTCTTTTGACAGAAATATGAAGGGACAAAGAGTTAGGTATCAAAATGAAAATTTCTTTCAAGAAATTTTATTCATATTCATCAAGTGCCGCTTTTGTTTTCCAGAGCATGTTAAAGGTTTTTTCCTTTACCTGTTATGTTCTAATCAGGACTGAAAATCTGTATTTGAAAATTCTTCTTTTGAAACTGTGAATATATCCTCTTCACATTTTCTTGATTTTGATCAAGATCCTTCATTTGAGTCATATGATGACCATAAAAAAGTTGGTGAGACTCAATATACTAAAGTTGATATAACGTCTCATGTACATAATCCAACACCTTCCAAGATTCAGCAGAGATACAAACCTTTAAAATTGCCTTCTATTATTCATGATTTTCCTTCAAAGCATGTCAAGTATATTTCCAAATTTGATGGAGAGCTTAATAACATCATGGCTGAAAAACACATTCAAAATTTTGAGTATTTTATAGATCTGTTGGAAATTGAACAAGATGATGTATGTATGAGAACCTTTTCTCAATCATTACAAGAGATGCCAAAGCATGACTCATACATTTGCAACCTCAATCAATTAGCTCATGGGATGAATTGAGGGAAGATTTCCGTAGATTTTGGGGTGAGAGAAAGTCATTGGATCTACTCCTTTCAGAGTTTTATTCCATGAGAAGAATGAAAGATGAAACCATCTTAAATTTCAGTGGGAGGTTTTCTAGTCTTTATTATAAATTGCCTGAAGAAGTCCAACCTCCTGAAGTTGCTTCCATGATCCATTATGTAACAACCTCTCATTCAAACTTATCTTTTCTTATGATGGAGAGGAAGTCTATGTCTTTGCAACATATGTTCAATAATGCTCAGGATGTTGTAGACAATATTCAAACATGTAAAAAGCTACAAAATCTAATTTTGGATGAGGAATTGAAAGCTGAGGAACCAGAGACTGTGCATAATATGTAGGGGGTTGATCATGCCATACGTTTTCTTGAAGGATGTCATGAGGATGTGTTTCCAAAGAATGATGAGCAACTTGAAGAGCAAGCTACTCTCCCGAATTGTTTTGATATTGATTTAAATTTAGATCAATGTCATCATGAGAAAGAAACTGACTATTTTATGTAAGCATTTGTAGACAACCATGAATGTGAATTTACAAATCAGCCTGCAGAAGAACAAGTCGTTGCCTCAATTTTCCTATTTGATGACATTACAGATATTTTTTGTGAACCCAAGTATGATGCGTGCAATGATGACTATAAGGTTGAATTTTTAGAACAAGCAGTTGCACTTTCCAAATTTGAAAATGATTGTTTTCAACAATCCAAATAAATCGACAAATGTGCATATCATAGCAGTGAAGGAAATGAAGAAAGTTTTGAATCAGGTGAAAGAACTTTTCCATTAAGTTTTGCTTCTTTCAAATTGTTGAAGAAGAATGTTTATAATGTTTGAAATCAGAAATCCTCTAGGCATGATGTTGAATATGAAGAAAGCAATGGACTTGCCAATGAAAATCATCTTCCATTATGTTTTTCTTCATTTTAATTGCTGAAAATAAATCATGAAATAACAGAGGAAGAAGGGAAGTCTTTGAAGAAGATGGAAGGAGAGTCTATCTCTGACTTCTCCAAAAGATTCAATAAGATGTATAATAAAATTCCTATTGAGATAAAGCCCTCAGAAGCCTCTACCAAAATTTCTTATGCTAGTGCGTTTGGCCCCAATTTCTGTCTTCTATTGAGAAAAAGAAGAGCCACCTCCTTAGCTCAAATTAAAGATGCAGCCATAGAGGTGGAATCTAATGTATTAGAAGCTGATAGATTGAGGAACAAGGCTGATGCAGATAGGAGAAAGGGAAGATCTGAAGCCTCAACTTCTGGCCCATCGGTGCCCCACCATCAAGTAGATGAATTGACCAAGATGGTGAAGTCTCTATCTGCAGAGATGGAGAGAATGAAGGTGGAGGGAAGGAAAGCATACAAAGGCCCTCAAAACGCCGAAAAAAAAGGAGGTTTCAGGAGGCCAAAAAATGTTGCTTCTCCGACTATGCAAAGAGAGAGGGGAAGAGACAGAGAAGACCAGAAAATTAAGGCCCCTTTTCAAAACAATTTTGTGGCCGATGAGGAAGAAGGGGAAATAGATGAGCTTGATCTTGAAATCCACTGCTTCGGAGACACTCCTCCTTTTCCTCATCTCACTCAATTAGCATACGAGGAGTCTCTCATGGACAGTCAGCTAAATGAGCTGAGCAAGGGAGACAAGGATGGTGGCATCCAAGGCAGGTATAACCTGAGGTCCAAGAAAAAGACAGCAACACCCGATGTTCCTGAGCAGTTCAATAGAACAGAGAAACCTAGTAATGAAGTAGCAGACAGTCCCAGAGGTAAGAAGGCCCAACCCCTCTCTCCCATTGTCCAGAGTCATGTTCCTGAGATAAGAGAAATATCGAAGCTTACATCTTCTTTTAATTTCGAGCATGAAATTCAAAAGATCAGAATCCCTATGCCCCTGACCGAATTGATTAAACATGAAGGGTTCAAAAAATGATTCTCTGAGATTTTAAATTCTGAGGTCTCATGCCTTCCCAGAGACTCCATCAATTTGCAGGATGAAAATCCTGCAGTTATTCTAGGTCCTATGGTAGAAGACAGGAATGATTCATCCCCTCCCTTCTACACTTCCTTGAACATACATGACAAGGCACTGCACAACTGCTTGATGGATTCAGGGGCTTCTCACAACCTCATGCCCAAAACTGTCATGGAAGAGTTAGGGCTAGAAGTCACCCGAGCCTATCATGACCTCTATTCCTTTGACTCCAAGAAATTTCAATGTCTAGGAGTTATCAAAGACCTGGTCATGACTTTGTTTCGATTTCCCATGAAAAGTGTGGTCATGGATGTTGTAGTGGTTGATGTCCCCTCGAAGTTTGGTATGTTTTTATCAAGATCTTGGATAAAAAGACTGGGGGGAAATTTTCAGATGGACCTAACATGTGCTACTATCCCATTGTTTGGAGGGGAACATAGGAGGCTATACAGGGAAGCCGAGCTGGCCTATATAATCTGTGATGAAGCCAACCCTACCAACCATCCCATTTTTGCCTTGGACACTGATTTAGGTTCCAGTATGCTACAACTCACTAATGCTCCCAAGCCTCCTCTGAAACTCAGAAAGCAGCCCACCACTTCTCATAAATTTCCTCCCTCCATCACCCCCATCTCGAAAATGTTTTTTGATGGAGCCTTTTCCAGGGAAGGCGCTAGTGTTGGGGTGTTTTTTGTCACTTGCTTAGGAAACCATATCTCTGTCATACAAACTAGAATTTGAAGCTACCAACAATGTGGAAAAATATGAAGCTCTTGTCCTAGGATTAAGAGCCGCAAAGGAAATGGGAATTCAGGAGGTAGCAGTGTTCGGAGATGCACATTTGGTGGTCCAGTAGATCAGAAACGCTTATCAGGCTAAGCATCCTCAACTTAGAAGCTACAGAAATGAGGTATGGGACTTAATTGATAGTTTCTTCTCATCATTCAACATTTCTTTCATCCCAAGAGAGAAGAACATAGTGGCATATTCCTTGGCTACATCAACAAGCAATTCCAAAGTGCCCTTGCTGCCCAAATTTAGATACGATGTAGAAGTAAAATACAGGCCCTCCATACCTGACAACGTCAAACATTGGAAGGTATTCGAGGATGATCTTGAGATCAAGATATTGTTGGAGACTGTCGAAGAATTTTCAGAGATGCATATCGACCAAGACTCTGTCTCTGAAGAGGAGCTTGATGGGGGTAAGTTTCTGAGTAAAATTGCAGAGCGTAACATTGTGCAGCTGCCCAACAATCATATTCCAAGGGGACTAGTTCCTTTGGAAAGGATTTTTGATAGAAATGATGTGTCATTAAAAGGGGAAATCTCGGAGGATGATGCTGATACAACTCAGTGCAACATTGGCACTGAGAATGAACCCAAGTTTATCAAATTGTCAAGAATTCTGACAAAGGAGCAGAGGTCTGAATATGCTGGACTATTGAGGGAGTTTGTTGATGTTTTAGCCTAGACCTACGAAGATCTGAAAACATATGACACTTCTGTCATCGAGCATAAAATCCCGTTGAAAAGAATAGCAAAACCATTTAGGCAAAAGCTAAGACAGATCAATCCTATGCTGCTGCCTATCATGGAGAGGGAAGTGAAGAAGCTGCTACAGGACCAGATCATTGTACCACTGAGATATTTAGAGTGGGTGGCCAACTTGGTACCAGTAAGGAAAAAGAATGGAGAAATCAAAATCTGTGTAGACTTCAGAAAACTGAACAGAAGCTCATGAAAGGATAACTACCCCTTACCAAAGATGGAACATATATTGCAGAGGGTAACAGGAGCATCCAGGATGTCCATGATCGATGGTGCAAGATACCAGATATACAAAATATGCAGAACAGAAATAAAATGCTAGAAATGACAGAATAACAGTAAAATATCCAGCGTAATCTCCATAATAACACGGAAATGATATAAGAACTGCAATAGAAATAGCACTTAGATTCAGAAAGCAATGTTCACAGGCCTCTTCGAGGGGGCAACCTCCAATAGAGTAGCGCTCTGTTACAATAATCTCCAAGCTAGGGTTTTCATACCCTCCACCCTTATTTATACTAAATATGTCTATTAGCATCTAGAGGAAGATCCTTCTAGAAGCGGAAGCTTCTATTAGGTCTTCTTACATCTGCCTTATTCTATTTTATTGAAAGGCCTGATTAATATTGACCTTTATTACATCTGAATACATTGATCTACCTATGTGCAGGTTAGGACCTTAACATGTCCGCCCCCTTAAAAACAACCTTGTCCTCAAGGCTTGAGATGTGGAAACTGCTGCAGAATGGTAGCTGGTTCCCAAGTGGCATCTGCTGGAGTCATATCTTTCCACTGTACTATCACTTCCTTGATGGTTTGCTGATGCAGGCGACGCTCACGTTGGTCCAAAATTGCTTCTGGTTGTAGCCAAATGGATCCTTCTTCAGCTAACTCGGGCATGTTGGCTTGAATTTGGCACCTGGTTCCGATCACCTTCTTCAAGCATGAAACATGAAAAACAGGATGTAGCTTCGACTGACTGGGCAGAGCTAACTGATATGCGACTTGTCCCACCTGCTTGAGAATTGTGTAAGGGCCATAAAATTTGGGTGTGAGCTTTTGACACTGCTCGGCCTTGAGGGAAGTTTGCTTATATGGTTGCAGTCACAGAAATAACTAAAAAGGGAGCGGGCGAGGTCAGAAATTTTTGCAGAAAAATGATATGGATGAATGTGATAAGGGAGAAGAGATGAATCTGATGGAATAGGTCTCAAATAATGGTGAAAAAAATTCTAGACCTTTTTTTTTTTTTTTTACAGCTGCAGGGTTATACTTTGGTCTGAAGAATGTTGCAGTGCTGAAATCCCCAAATGCTTAACCAGAAAGAAATGTGTATTTACTTGGCAACCCGAACACAGATGCACGGTAATAGATCTCACTGGTTTAATTTGTTTATGTTTATGTTTATGTTCCCCAAGGGTTAGGTATTCAAGGGTTCTACAGACAAGGGTTTGCCCTATGCTATAGCTCTCTGATATACATGTGGGGTCCAACAGTAGTACTCGGCCCAATATCTCAGGGCACTAACTAAGGAGGATAGACCG
>ML866716.1:4210-25656 GCA_009831015.1 Picea engelmannii
CATTGTCATTGTCAACCTATAACAACCTGTACCATTCAACCTGCACCAAACAACTTGTACCAATAGCTTGAACCAATATGTACCATGCATCAACTGCACATAAACTATGACTCATCAATATGTACCAACATCTTCAACTTTACACCTCATTTATGTGCCAACTCATCAACTACTTGTCTCAACCATGTACCCAACATGTACCTCAACCATATGCCAAAGACATACACCAATATAACCATCAAAAGTTATCTAACAATTCATCACTCCATCCATAAACAAATACCATAAACCCTTACATCAAACCATGTGTCACAACCTCATTTTTATGTAGCCTCAACCTAAACCAACAACTTCAGAAACACATCACAACCAAAAGACCAATACCCATATGTCAAATACCAACAACAAAATACCAACTATATCCCTTAACAAATCTGATATATGCAACAATATTGAACATCCAATACCATCTCAAGACCTAAACCCTAGCTCACAAAACATACCTCAAACAAGATGTGCCATATCTCTCATAAATAGACCCCAACCATGTTGTTGCCATGATTTTTCTGCCGTGATTTTTCTACTGCACTTTTTCTGCCATGATTTTTCTGTCGCGATTTTTCTGTCGCACTTTTTCTGTTGCGATTTTTCTACCGTGATCTTTCTACCGCTATCTTTTTGTCGCACTTTTTCTGCTGCACTTTTCCTACCGTACTTTTCTCTATCAATAATACCTACCCAAATAACCTTTCACAAAATATATATTCAATATTTTCAAGTGTGATTAAATGAGAGAGCCTTGCCTCTTATTTATACTTTCATGTAGCATCCCACTTTCCTTATGTTAGGGAGTTCTCCATTAAATTTATTATTTAAATAATTTATTTTGCAAACACTTTGACTACTTTGACCTTTTGGGGCTTCTGGATGACTCATGAGGGTTCTCCAACTTCATATGGCCATAACTCTCTAGCCGTGAGGAGTTATGTGGCGTTCCACATACCACCAGAAATGGCATGACATGTATTATCCATATAGAATAGTTTTACCTACAAATATATCAAAAATCATACCATTATCCATCAAACAAACTTGGCTCCATTACACAAACCTTTGTGCTACCATAATTCGCTAACAAACTTTATTCAAGGGTTGACATCAATGACAACCAACCCAATTAATCAACAATAGCTACATCTTCCATCATATCCATTAATTCAATTAATGAGAAAAATATTTTGAATCAAGACTCATAGACGGAAAATAAGGTTGATGGCCCAGAAATCAAAGAGCTTTAAATGATTTCATTCATTTAAATTTATAAGATGCATAGGAGAAACATACATGAGGTCTCATGATTTATAAAAAGTCTGAAACCAGAAATGTTATGAACTCCTAGAATAGCTCTCTACGAGAGTAAAAAATAATTACTCATTCATGTTCAAGTTCAAATAAAGTGCTTTCCTATCACAAAACACAATGTTCCTGGTACTTAAATGATTAAAGTAAATGGATTTTCCCAAATGGACTAGGATGGGGATCTCGTGGAAAAAATAAAATAGTAATGGTAACCTAGAAGAAAAGGAGAAATGAAGTTAGGGATCATCTTTACAAATGAACAATACACCAATAAAGATGGATGATCAATGAATGATATGAAAATAAGGGAAAAACTTCAAAAGAGATGTACTCACAAAATATAAAAGGAATGGTAGATGGATGTATGTTGGTTACTTATGTCCTTATATGAGCTCATCTTGAGTGACCTGGGATTCATGTTTATTCGGGTTTCCAACAAAGCCTCTAAAACTATCGCCCCCTCTGGTAAACCAGAAGGAAACGCAACGTACAAGGTGCGTTGTGTTGTATCACCTAAAATAGTGTTAATGGGTGGTTGCAAGACTCATGTGTTTGCAGCCTAGGATTGAGTAGGAGATCTGAGAACTGTGTGTTAAGAGTCCTATTGTAACTTATTAATGCAATACGGTGTTATTACGATTTATGCAGGAAATATACTAACTCATTCATTTAGCTTATCACTGGCTACTGAAAGACAATAAAGACACACGTGCATTCAATCACATAAAACAGATATTACCGTGGTTCACCCCCCCTGGGCTATGTCCATAAAGATTTGGCTCTCAACTCTTTTATTATAGTCGTTCAGTCACTACAGCGTCGTGCGCTTACAAATATTCTTAGTTGGGTAAGATCTATATGAGGCAGATTAATCACACCAAGCTCCTCATCTTGCGATATAACCCTCAATATCTACCCTCCTCCATATTCTCTAGCTCAAAAACTTACAAAAGTAGGTCATACAGCAAAATATTACATACCAACTCGCTACAACAATTCTCTCTATAAAATACGACTCGTCTCTTCTCTGAGACCTAGGTATCTCTATTTATATGTTTCTGGCTCTTCAACCATTAAAATACATTACTAAAACCCTAATCCTATCATCGTTAGGTCTTCCATGCATGTGTGCATGCTTCGTTTCCTTCCAGTTGTCGCTTTCCTCGTGCATGCCTTCTTTCCAAAAATCGTCTTTTTTTCTGCCTTGGCCTGCTTCCAACAAGCCCCCAACACTGACATGTAGCTCATCCTGAGCCACCTTCCCTTTTTGCACTTCTTCGATCTCCCAGGTGATCGCCTAGAACTTCTCCTTGAGATCCGCTGCTTGTATTTGCACATGCGCAGTCTTCTCCTTGAGCGTGTTCACTACCTGGACTACAATTTCATCATTGATTAATCCGACGCATTCTGCCTGGGTCTATGCTATTACTGTCTTAGCTTCCTCTACCTTTGTGATGACTTTTTCTACTCGCTCTTGGAGCGGTTACATTTGACCTTGACGCTCCTTTTTCCCTGTTTGTGCAGAAGTGAGTTATGCCTGCAGTTTCTTCATATCCTGCGCCCCTTTGACGTGCTCTATGATGGCCATTGTCTTCTTCCTTTTCTTGAGGTCTTGGATAGTTGTTCTTATCCTTTCTTCTTCCTTGTCCCACTATTGGACTTGTTGATCTTCTTCTAACCTTTTCCACAACTATGTTTCTTCCTCGAACAAGTCGGTTGTTGCGCGGACCTGTTGATCTATCTCCTGCAGCTGCTCTGTTGCCTCCTCCTTCCATTGCTCCCTTACTTTCGGTGGAGTTGCAGGTGTAAGATGCTCGCGAAGATTCTCTATCTCCTTTTAATATTGATCGATTTTCTGCGCAATCTGATCAACCTTCTCTATTTTTGTGAGTGCAACCCTATGCGCGGTCGTTGGAATCTTTTCATAGGTTCCTGCCACTTTCTACTCCAATCCATTCATGCACTCCCTTTCCTCTTGGGTCTCGAACTTAGCCTGCTCACATATTATTTCCAGGGTGCCTCGCTTCTCCATTATGTGTTGCAATTCGGCTAAGTTTGTGCATGCACGAGACTGTACCTCTTGGGTAATGATAACCTACAATTTGTGTAGAGCCTTGGATGGTATCTGTGGAAATACCAGTTGGATTTGGGCTAAGTCCTTTAGGGGTGTCTACCCCACAATATTGTCCATGTGCAGCATACTGGGTGTAATGTGGAATGTTGCACTCGGTTGCGGTATTGTGTGGATTGTATCACGCTCGCCTTCTTCTGGTCTTTCTCCTAACTATGGTGTTGATGGCCCTGTTCCCATGTTGTTTCCTTCTATATGCGCTTCCCTGATCTGCTTGAGGAATTGTCCCATGTCTACCAGGTCCTCCTGAATCCTATCCCTGTGGTGCACAACATTTTCAAAATCCTCAGCTATACAATCATTAACCATGCAGGCTATCATCTCGACATCATCCTCCATGATCGTGTATTCTGGAGGTGTTCTTTTCACCTTCATTTTCTTGTGTGATCCTCCTATCTGAACGGTTGGCCTCTTAGTCAAGCCACATTCATATGGATTGGGACTTGGTGTAATCCCTTGCACGGCCTCGACATGTTTCTGTTTTTCTTTGGTCGGTTGCGTATTATCCTTCTTCCCCTTCCGGGTCCCCATATTAATTGTCCCTTCATTTGTTTTCTTTGTCTTTGTTTGGACCGTCCTTTGTTTCTTGGGAAATCAGACTTCTTGAGGTTGTGTTTCTCCCTACCCTGCCTCCTCTTCTGTTGTCCTTTCCGGCAAGTCTTGGGTGAGGACTGGAATCTCCCACTCTTCTTCCCAATCTTTGATAAACATGTCGATGTCGCCCTCCATGATACAGTAGCACATTTGTAGCCACTGCTTATTAGGGTCGTTCCATGCCTATATCCACATCGCATGTCGCGTGGCCTTGAAGTTGGCGATGTCTTGGTACTGTGCGACAACCTGTGGTGTTATTCTCCACATGTTGGAAATTGCCTCCTGCGGGTCTCAAAGGTATCCTTCGAATACAACTGTGTCTGTTTTCTTGTGCTTAGCATCTGACGCAATGTCGAGTGATAAATAACCCGCTCCACAATTCGACTTGGGTATAGTGTCAAAGAATGTGTAACTCGGTTCCTTCTATCCCATGATCGCTATCAACATGAGTATCTATGACTAGTGGAATTATATTCCTAGATCCTGCACATCCTTTCAATCATCCAGAAAAAAATTCAAGAGGTAGGTTGCCCAGCTAATTGTTGTGCCCTGGGCACATTGAGCTACAACTGTGATGACCCCAGCCGAGACTTCCTCTCCGCGGCATTTCCTTAGCATCTTGCAGGCCAAGATTTTTGCGTCCATTTGTGTTGCGATGTCATTGATCCTCTTGATGATAATTCCTCGCGTCCCCTTGTCTGTACCATATTTCTTCTTCATATCCTTCGCAAGTGCTTTCTCCTTTGTCTTATCATCGAGGAATTGCACAAGATCCATGATCTGGGATGACAACCCTGTAATGCTCGCAATAATATCTACATCTATCGAGATGAGATTGTCCAACCATATATCCCCACCATGTATGACTTCCATTAGTTGTTTGACGCAATTGTTTGCATACTATCCTCTTCCAAAGTGTGGTAGAACGAGCAGGCCTAAAATCCATGTTGTCTCCAATCCTGTTTCCCACTAAAGTGGTTGATGAATCGGTTCTCCAACCGCATTCACTCCTATAGTTTGTAAGTATACTCTCTTCATGAATTTCGAGAACCTTCCCATGTCTGCTACATTGTGGTCCGAGTATTTTAGCTTGTCAATATGACCCAACAAGTCTGGTTTCACCTGTACCCCATATGGTATACGTGGAAAAACAATGGCTACGATGGGTTGCTTGCGAGGTGACCTAGGTACATGTTGCTTGTCTTTCTTCGATGGTGGCTGGATCGAGGTTCTAGTGGTCGTTGTTTGTACTTCAGAACACCATTCTAACCAACCTGTGATATATTCTACTATTCCTTATGGTGGGTGGTCTGACATGGTCGTTTGAGACTCATCTGGGTCGACTACTGCTTCATGATTCATCGTCGTTCCATTGACTCTCGGAGCTGCTTCGGTGTTCTCTGGTTGTGCCTCCTTCAAGGTTTCTGCGTCCTAGTTTTGTTGCTCATGTGGCTCTACTGGAATATCTACATTCATGTCCTCCATTGTTGGTTGTTGGGTTTCTTCCACCACAAGTTTGGGTTCACCGGTGTTATGTCTAGGGATGGGATTTCGTCGACATTAACGATCTCCGACGGTTGTTGTTCGTCTTCTTCCAATTGTACCCGTGCCCTCGTTCTAACTCTCGGTTGTCTAGCAGTCTGGATTTATTTGGTGGTTCCATGGTGGTGAGTATCGATCATTGTTGAGTTTGAATGGTATTTATGATCTCTGTGAACTCCGTTGTCTGCTCCTTATGATTTCTCGCCCTCTGTCTTTTCCAATCTCGCAATAAATTGTTTTCTCCTGTGTTTGTGTGTTGTATGGGCATAGCATGAAGCTTGTTAAAGATGCTACATTTATTGTGGATTCAATGCACCTCTGTTTCCTTTGTACTTGGCTTTACTCTCCCTTTCCGTCTCTAGTTGGCACGATTAATGTGGCGTCCCGTCGATCCTTTTTGGCAGTCAATTCCACATAACTTTGTCGTTTCGTATTGCTTTTGTCGTCTTTACTTTTCCCGCTTGTTTCCATGGTGACTTGGTCGTTGGCCTTGTCCTCGCTGAGTTTGTATTCCTAAGTGTGCATGCTCCTTCTTCTTTCAGCGCAATGTGCCTCTGTTGGTACTGTTTACAATTCTGTTTCATTTTTTTTATTTTTATTTTTTACTGCGCGGTGATTTTTCAAGTAGTGGGTGGTTGATTGTCCTTATACGGCTTCAGTCGGCTCTCGTTGATCATCCCTCTAAGTTATGTTCCTACTAAGTCTTTCAACTATATAGCTCCTCCCTCTGTGACAGATTTTAATTTGTATGGTCCTAGCTAGTGCATTCTAAGTTTTTATGGGTGCAGAATGGATTTGTTGTCATACATATACACTAAATCTCCTTCCTTGAAAGTTTTCTTCTTGATGTGTCTGTCATGCCAAGATTTATCCCTTGCTTTCTAAAATTTTTGGTGGAACCCTGCTAGGATCCAATCCTCCTCCATGGTCATCAACTGGTTTAGTCTCTCTTGTACTGTGCCTCATTCTGTCATGTGTGTAATTGTTGCTATGCGCAGACTGGGTATCAAAAATTCTAATGGCACCACTGCTTCCTTCCCATATACCAGTTTAAATGGTGTGTGCCATGTCAACTACTTGCACATAGTTCTGTAGGCCCACAATACTGTTGGTATTTTAAGGTCTCAATCATCCCTGTTGACATTACAGATCTTCGTCAATGCATTCTCAAGAATTTTGTTGAATGCCTCTACTGTGTCATTTTTCTGTGGGTGATATGGTGTACTTTTCTAATGATGGACTTCAAACTCTTCAGTCATAGCGTTGATAGTGTTGTTTATGAAGTGGGTGCCTTGGTCACTCATCAAAACTCATGGGCACCCAAATCGAGTGATTACTTTTTCAAAGAGAAAGTGTGTTGTTGTTTCTGTGTTGCAATCCTTCACTGGTGTGGCTTCCACCCATCTTGTTAGGTATTATGTCACGATGATAATGTACCTTGCTCCTGTTCTTTTTGTTGGTGGGTTGATTGGTCCCACAAATGCTATTTCCCACTTATCAAATGTCTGTAATGTTACCTGTGGTCGTAATGGCATCTCATATCTTCTATTGGGTTTACCTACCATTTGACAAACATTGCATCTTTAACAGTACTCCTTCGAGTCTCGGTAAATGGTTGGCCACCATATACCTACACGCAATACCTTTTGTGCAATATATTTGCCTACATAATGCCCTCCTGCTATTCCCTCATGGGATTCTGCTAAAACTCTTGGTATTTCATGTTCTAATACATATCTTCGCAGGATGTTATCTGCGCCCATTTGGTATAAGTGTCCTACAATCAGTTGATAGTCTACAGCTTGGACTACCATATTTTTCTTATGCGCAGTGTTGTATTTCGGTGGCCCAGTACCTGTGCTCAAGTACTAAATAATATCTGCAAAGTATTCATCAATGATCTAGACTAAAAATAATTGTGTGTCCGAGAATTTGTCCTCTAATTTTGTAGGTTCTTCCCCGCTTGTGACCCTTGATAGGTGGTCAGGTCCTGCATTCAATTTCCCTGGCTTGACTATTACTTCAAAGTCAAATTATTGAAATAGTAGTAACCATCGACAGATTCTCCCCCCAAACATTGGCTTGTTAACTAGGTATTTAAGGGTTGAGTGATCTGTGAACATCTTAAAGTGTTTCCCCAATAAGTAATGTCTGAACTTTTGCAGTGCATAGACCATAGCTAGGCCTTCTCTCTATGTAGTGTTGTAGTTTTTCTCTGATTTTGACAGCTTCTGACTCTGAAATTCTATGGGGTGATCCAAATCCCCCGCTCCTGGCTGCACCAAGATAGCTCCAAGTGTTATGGCTTATGCATCTACATGGACGTGGAATGTCTTCTCCCAGTCTGGAAATAGTAGTATCGGCACGGTGACCATCTTTGCCTTTAGGGTATCCAGACCGTGTTGACAGTCGTCGTTCCACTGAAACTTTATATTCTTTCTTAACAATTTCTCCATTGGCACAGTAATCTATGCTTATCCTTTGATGAACATTCTATAGTATCCCGTGTGTCCCAATGTCTCTCTTAGCTAATGGATTGTTTTTGGTGGCGGTAAGTTAACAATTGCGACAATTTTTGCAGGATCTACTAGTAAACCTTTATTTCATACTATATGGCCCAATAATATCCCAAACGGTGTTTCAAATATGCATTTCTTTATGCTTAATGATATCTGGCATTGCCTACATCTTTCTAACATCATCTGTAAGACTGCTACATGGTATTTCAACAAACTATAGACTGTCCAATCGTCCAGGTATACCTCTAGAATTTGGTGGATGAATTCCTTAAACACGGCGATGACTACTCTAGAAAATATTGTCGGTGAATTCTTCAGTCCAAATGGCATGACTATATACTGGTAGGATCTCCATTCTGTCGCAAATGTGGTCTTGTATTTGTCTTCCTGTTCTATCTTGATCTGATGGTAGCCTAAGAATCCATCAATGAATGAGTAAGCTTCATGTCTACCTACGTTCTCCAACACTTTATCCGTGAAAGGTGTAGGGAACAGGTCATGTAGGCATGCATCGTTCAACTTCCTCAAGTCGATACATATCTGTATCCCTTCTTGTTTTTTTTCCTAAACTACCATCGGGCATATCCATTCTGATTCTTCGACCGGTTCTATGATTCCAACTTCGAGCATCCTGTCAATCTCAACTTTGACTTTCTACTTATATATTTGGTTCAATCTCTATGGTCATTGTCTGATCGGTCTCACGTCATCTTTAAGTGGTATCTTCATTTCTCCTAGCTCTCCTGCTATACCCTTCATCTCTGTAAATGTTGTGGGAAACAGGTCGCTTGCTATAACCATAAATTTATCCATACATGCATACCTTGCATTTCGCCTTCTTACTTGCTATTTTTTCCAATCCATCACTGAGTAGCTCTTCTTAAAAACTCTATTTTTGAAGATGTACGTGCCCTGCACCACTACTGCCCACATACACATTCCTGTTGCACCACTACAGCCCATGCATGTATTCTAGCTACACCATTACAGCCTGTGTATACTTGTAAAAGTTGAAAAAATTAAAAAGTTGCAAGGAATTTGTTGAGATTGCGGGCTATTGGGTAGTTTCCCAACTAATCCACTGCCTATAGCCGGTCACCCATCTGAATAACCATCATTTTGTCGTATAAAAGGAGGTGTTGGGGTCTCATTCTGAAGCTAAGCATATGAATAGTGAAACTATGTCTGTTTCACATCCCCTCCTTGCCCCAAGAATTTGGAGCCTTGTTGTGAGAATTGCATCAGAATTCCCCATTTTGCCCTTTTTCCTCCATCATAAGCCCATTCCATTTCCAAGAAGAAGGTTGAGGAGAGAAGGATACACAAACGTGCACTTGGAGGCTGGTTAAGAGGAGCCCGGACCAGGTTCATGGAGCAGTCGTCGACCTTGTTGTAAGTGAACATTGTGATATCAATCAAAGAAATACTTTTCATGTCTCGAAATATGATGTGTCAAATGTTTGCATTTGGTTTATGCTTTATTCTAACATCTAACCCATGATTTATATATGAGATGCATGTTTGTAGTTTCCTGTTTATCTATTTGTGAATGCAGGTCATCCTTGGGAGGAGGCTTGCAGTCAATGGAGCTATCAAGTGTGAGAGGATCGACACCAGACGTGGAGTAAAAGGTGCAGTTATCTGATCCTTCTTACCTTGTATTTCATGTATGAATCTGGGATATGTTCGGGGTAGTTAGAAAAGTAGGATACTTTTAGATGGTTGTGATCCGCCTACATGTTGAACCCTAGTGTAGTCCATAGGAGGGTTTTCACGCTATAGAAGAACTGGAGACCATACTGAGGAGGCCTCTAGGGTTTAGGGATTTTTTTAGTTGTTTGATTGGTTTTATTACCTTTTTGAGTTTCTATGATTTTGCCGAGTCTTTAAGGGATTCTGGTCACCTATTGGTTCCATACCAGTTCTCCCTGCCCTGTCAATCTGCCTATTTTTTATTTTTTTTGAGAAGTTACAGAGGTGTACGCGGCCTGTTGTCGGTCAGCACACGTACATACGCACCCTGCTTTATAGACAGCCCACGTACATACGCAGGATGCTTAAGCATCAGTAGTGTGCATGTGTCAAGAATTGTTTTCTTTAAGAAGAGGTAGTCAACCTCTTCCCTGATTGAAGTTTTACTTCTCAGGGTTTCTTGATTAAGTACAGTGTCTCTATTTTTACAGACGAATCTTGGATCAGATGTCAGTTTGCCTATATTTTTAAATATTTCTTATGTTTAATTTCCAAAGGGTTTTAGGCGAGTCTTTGAGTTGTTGATCAGCCTATTTGGTTCCTTTAGTGACTCCCTGCGATCCGCAGTGCGCCAGAGGTCAGTTTTCAGTCTTGTCTTGTTGTTTACTTTTTCCCCTTTCGCTTGCTTTAAAGAAAAAGAAAAAGAATTTATTTCAAGTTTCTTGTTTGAAGCATAAAAAAAAAGAATAGAAAAAGATTTCATTTTTTTGTTTAGTTAAGTAGTTGGGTTGATTATTTTGCTTGTTAGGAAAAATAGTTATTTTCTTAAGTTCTTTACTGATTGCTTAGAACTTTAAGTAGCTCGTAGTTGAGCGAATTTTCATTTTAGGTTTTCCTTTAAAAGATCTTAGAAAAATTTAGTTATGAAAAGTTGGTTAAAGAGTTAGTTGCAAATCTTTATTGTCACCTAGAAGTAATTTTGCTTTCAGTTTTGTTTTCTTCTCCTTCTTCGTCTCCCATACACATCACTGGTTTCACAGTCGTTTCCTTGATTTAAAACAATCCATTTAAAATAAACGCTAATTAAAATCAACTAGACTTTATGTTTGTAGGGTCAATCAACTAGTTTAGGCTAGAGCCTTGAATTAGGTTGGAGAGGAAACTCTTCAAGGATTATAAACAAACATTAGAGTCAAATCTAGGGAGTGTCAAAAATCCAGTAAACATGAAATTTATTCAGGAACCCCCTCTAACACAGGGGCTAAACACGAGGTCGTGTGCGGAAAGGTAGGGGAGATAACCCCTCCAAAGTCGGACCAAGCATAGTGGGGAACGCATATAGAGGACTTGTCATGGGATACTATCGATTGCATTTGCCTACCGAGCTTCATGGATCTCGAATCCATTCGAGGTCCTCAGTTGTATTTCAGTCCACTTGCTTTCGATACCCTCAATAGGTTCCAGGCTTGATACCCTGCTCATTGTGGTCCACCTGACTGTCGATTGTACCCGCCTGGTGACTGTTCGCGAGATGGTAACCTAGTTGTCTTTATTCAAGATCCTTACACAGGTGACTGCAGGGGTATACCACAGTACCTAGGGAAGACGTCGGGCCATGCTTTGCAGAGTATACCCGGAGGGTGCTTCTGTGTTCAAGTTGCACTTGCACCGGTAAGTTTCTCTAGTGTTGGCTGGTGTAACTGTTCTTCCAACTAGATAGTGTTTTTCTTGCTTTATCTTGTAGGAAATTTTCTAGTGTGTGCTTGTTTTCAAACATTAGTAAAATCCTTATTGTGTTGTTGATCTTCTCACAAAGTGAAATATCAAGAGCTATGCCAGTCATGAAGGCTTAAGGGCTTGCCGTCAGTTACTTTGGAGCCACCACCGCCACCATTATGGCAAAGATGTGACCAACAAGGGTCATTTTAAGCGACCGGGCCGCAGGAAACTATGCCCTAGCCAGCTCCGAGAGGAGAACACTCGTATCCGGAGGAATAGACTATTTATGACCTTGGAGCAGAATCTCTCAGGCCATTTAACCCTCTGATCACTGACTTGTCGGCGCTACTTTTGATACAGGTTGCCCCTCCAAGGGTAACGCATCACGAGTGTCAGATAGTTTTGCAAGAAACTATGGAAGAAAATGTTGCCAATTCGTCAGGGAGTACTCACACTCCCTCGACGACTGCCACCATAGGGGCATTCCTCCTCCTAACCCACCTTTGTTGGTCCATGCCACGATGTTCTCAACCACCTCTACTTTAGGCAGTGGTCTGATTCCTTCTATGGAGACAATCATTGCACCGTTCACACAGAGTGCGACGGGTCCACCGTTTTCATATAAGATGCCTAGCTTTGATACAACTTTTTCCTCACCCACTCCACCCTACAGACCATGGGTCTGGGGAAAGGGAGCTCAAACGCTCCTTTGCAAGGGTCCATGGGGGGCACCTCAAACCCCTATAATGCTATCCCTTATGGAGGAGGTCATATACCTCCTTCGTCCCCCTCGCTCGGCGATGCTCCCCAGCAACCCATTAAGTCGAACATGAACTACAGCTTGTTCGGAGCAAGTATTCTAGGACCTTCTTCCTACACCACACTGGTGAGTTCGATGGCATTCTCTTTGTTTGGCGCATTTGGTAATAACGCTTTCTCGTTAGTTTTCATCTTAGTCGGGGGCAACCCTGGTTTTGGAAAACAGAATCCTATGTAGGGTATTATCCCTACATAGGGGGAAAACATAGGAGTCTTCTCCTCATAAGGACTTTGGAATCTGTGGCAGGGAGCAATTCCCTCATCAGGGATGTCGACCGGGGGCAACCCCTTCCATGGTCAATGGAACCCCAGGAAAGGCTCAGGACCTATGCCCGTCAGATCGACAGGGGGCAACCCTTTCCAGAATATTTGAAACACAATGCAGGGAGCAATCCTCGCCTATCCCTCAACATCCAATTATGGGAATCAGTCAATTATTTCCCAACAAGCACAACATTCGTTTGTTGGCCAAGGCCATGGTATTTATCAGAACCCTGGCTAACAACCCAATTTTTCCTGGCAACCTGGTGCCAGTCAAACGCCAGGCTCCTTTCTTTCTGTACATAGTCAACAACCCAAACTACCATTTCTGGCGACGTTACATTTTCCAAACTTGTCAAGGTTGTTAAATGACCCAATTTGTCACAATCTGCATTGGCCTCCCATGCCGACTAAGTTTCCCTCGAACATTCTGAAGATTGAAGGTAAGCCTAACGAAGATCCAGGTGATCACGTGACCACTTTTCACCTATGGTGCTCGTCGAACTCACTGTGAGACCACTTCATACAGTTGTGTATGTTTCAACGCACTCTCATTGGAGGTGCTGCAAAATGGTACATCGAGCTTGACCACTCAAGATACTCTTACTTTAGCGAGTTGGCGATGGTTTTTCTGAACCATTTCCAACTACCTATGAGATATGATGTCGGCACCGAATTGTTGTCCAACTTTGAGCAAACAAAGTCTGATCATATCTCAGATCACATCTGAGAATGGCGGCATCGGAAGACTTTGATAAAGTATCGGTCCCATCGGCTTTCCTACTAGAGTGGTTCCTTAAGTCTTTGGTACCTCAGTTATCCAAGGACATTGCAACGTCAAGAGTTTTTTTAGAGGAAGAGGTGATAATGAGTTCTCAACAACTTGAACTGATGTACTCTCAGTCTGGTTTACTCTATGAGGCTTTTCCAGATGCACCACGGTCCATCCTTGACAAGGACAGACACAAGTCTGGACCACATGCCAATGGCATAGTTGGTTTAGCACAAGCAAATCCCACTGATCAACTATCGAATCAATTTCAAAAATTGTCGATAGAGTAGACAATGGCTAGCTAGACCTCTGGTTCAGCTGCTCCCCCTACCTAAACGTCGGGCGTACACAATGTGTAGTCGATGAACCCGAAGGCCAAGAAGTGTAAGGGGGATAAGAAACCCACCAAGAATGTTGGCATGGGAAAAATAGAGAAGAGAAAGTCGAAGTATCTGTGTAACCTTTGCACGGAAGACCATCTGACTCACTTGTTCCCTCGGCTTGCGGAGGCTTAGAAGTTATTGTCTTAGCAGCAGCCTGTTGTGTTAACGAACCCATTTCCACATGGGAAAAATATGACTCAAGCCTCTTCTAATGCAGATGGGGGCAGTCAAGGAACCCCTCTATCATCTAGTAATCCCTCGGTCATGAATGTTTATATGATGAAAGGTGATGCTTACATAGCAACTAGGGCTCATGATTACAGAATGTCAGAAACTACTGAAAAGGGTAAGGAAGTCATAAACCCATATGTTCCTCTCCAGATTGAGAACACGATGGGAGAAACAATGACAAGCATCCTGAAAGGGGTGTTCAAGAAAGCCTCACATAATATGAACGTGAGGGTTGCCCAAAATTACTTTGCGGTGGAGTATTTTTCACAAACCCCTTGCGCGATGTCTGCTTTGGAGGTCCTCCAGAGCTGCCCTTTACAGAGAAAGGTTTTGTTGTCCGCTTTGGGATCTACTGAGACCTGTAATACGGGAATGGTCATGCTTGATACGACCAACTTGAAACCTCATCTCCCTTACCACATTACGTTTCAGATAGTAGTGGCTCACCCCACAAAATATTTTACTTGGAATATTTTTCGCACGGTGGTTGATGAGGGTGCCTCGACATGTGTGATGTCGTTAGCGTGTTGGAAGGCCATTGGCCAACCCGTTTTGTCTCTGTCACTTACTTTGCTTAATGCTTTCGAGGGTCATTCTTTCAGACCACATGGAATCATTCCTTATTTCCTCGTGCAGTTAGGACGGAAGACCGTGTGCATCGAAGTTGAAGTGGTTGATGCACCTCTCAACTACAACCTTTTGTTAGGAATGAGTTGGACCTATGCTATGCATGCAGTGGTAGCCACAGTTTTTCGGGTCTTGTTGTTTCCACACAAGGGTCAAATTGTAACCATTGACCAATTTTCTTTCTCCCGGCTTGACCCTTCATCAGGGGAATCCACGGTCCTGATAATTGATAACCCGCAACCCGGTGTCGTCAATGTGTAGGTTGGTCTATGCCCACCTTTTATGGGTACTTTTGATTACCTGCCTCCTTCTAGCGATGTCAAGATGATATCGGTTGTCCCCGACCAGCCTAGGGCTGAAATATTTCAAGTGTCGTTGTTCCATATGCTTTACTTTAATGATCTGTGGACTCTTCCTTCCCCATCGTCCTTGATGGAAGAGACAGAGAATCTTGGCATGGCCATGCCCTTGTCTACAATAGAAGTTGCAGACAATATTGTCCAGCAAGCTTCAGTCGACCCGATCTGACTCTCGCACAGGAGTTTGATCTAGTTCTCGAGCCTATTTGAGCTCAAGGTCCCCTCACCACTATCGATTCTTTAGACTTGGTCTCGTCGTCTGATGAGGCAATTTTAGAGGCATTGACTGGTCTGGACAAACCCTGGGATGATCTCCATCACAGATCTTATTTCCTCCCAGAGTTAAGAAGAATAGAGGCAGGTGAATTCATGTTGACTATGACTGGAGATAGGTCTTGTCCTATTAATCCTCTGGCTATGCATGTAGTTTATGTCGAGGGTAATATGGAAACTATTGCTGAAACAATACCTATTGACATCTCTAGAAACCCTGGTGTCGTGGATAATGTCTTCATTGGAGCGGACTGCTCCCCCGAGGAGATTTGGATCTATACGGATTTATTTAAGGAATTTTGCAATGTTTTTGCCTGGTCTTACGAGGAAATGCCAGGCATTGATCCAAGAATTGCCGAACATGAAATAACGACTTATCCTACTGCCAAGCCAGTCCAACAGAAGCTTCGTCCGGTGAATCCTCGGAAATCAGCAGTTATTAAGGCTGAAGTAGAGAAGCTGCTCAAAGTCAGTTTCATCTACCCCATTCAGTTGACTCAATGGGTGTCAAATCTCGTTCCAGTTAACAAAAAGCAGTGGACGATTCGTGTGTGTATGGACTTCCATGATTTGAATAAGGCATTTCTAAAGGATAATTTCCCTACCCCATTCATCGATCAGATTGTTGTTGAATGCGTAGGTTGTGAGGTCTTTTCTTTCATGGATGGTTTTTCGAGATACAACCAGATTCATATTAAGCCCAGAGACCAACATAAAACAGCTTTTATCTGTCCCTGGGCTACATTTTCTTATCAGAAGATGTCATTTGGCCTAAAGAATGTGGGAGCAACTTTTCAGTGGGCCATGTCTTTTGCTTTCCACGACCTTAGACACATAGTCGAGGCTTATCTTGATTATTTAGCATCACGATTTTTTAAGAGACCTAATCATCCCACACACCTCCAAACAAGTGAAATTTATGCGTGACATCGAGTTGTCAGCTAGGTTTCATAGTTTCGAAAACAGGGATCATGGTCGATCCTCTAAAGGTTGAGGCGATAGTTTAGTTTCCTCCCCCATGCACCGTCCCTCAACTTCAAAGATTATAAGGAAAAGAGAATTGTCTTCAGTGTTTTATCGCAAACTATGCCGAGATCACTAAAGGGTTCATGTGTTTAATGAAAAGGGAGTCCCTTTCTATTGGGACGAAGCCGCTCAGTGCTCTTTTGAAGCATTGAAACGCACCCTCATGTCTGCCCCTCTTCTCCGGCCTCCCAATTACAATAAATATTTCTTATTGTACTTAATCACCGCAGAGTCGACCATCGGTATGGTCTTGGTTCAAGAGGATGATCTGCTTGAAGAGCATGTGATTTATTACTTGAGTCGAGGCCTGGTTGGACCAGAGCTCAACTACTCCCATGTTGAGAAGATTGCATTGGCAGTAGTGCATGTTGTCCAGTGGTTCCGTCATTATATTCTGCTTTGTAAGACCACCGTCATTGTCGTTGTGAATCTGTTTCGATATGTGTTGACACGACATGTCGTCGACGGAAAGATCAGTAGATGGATTGTTATCCTCCAGGAATTTGACTTGGATTTTGTCTCAGCGAAATCCAAAAAGTCACTGGTATTTGCGGAACTTATCTCGAAACTTTTGGTTGAATCAGGTGATGTTACACCCGAAGAATCGACGATTAAAGGAGATATTTTTTTGATTTCATCTTCGGACCCCTGGTATGGAGATATACTAGTCTATCTCTAGACTTTGAATTTCCCCACCTCTGCTTCTTGCGATGAGCGTCATCGTATATGCCATCAAGCATGAAAATATCTCATACTCGATGACACTTTCTATCATCGAGGTGTAGATTGCATCCTTCGTCTGTGCTTCATTCGCTAAGAAGAGGAACTCGTTCTTAATGACTATCGCACTAAAGTATGTGGTGGTAATTTGTCTGGGTTTGCAACAACCCAAAATATTCTACGAGCCACTTACTTTTGGCCGACGTTAATCAAATATTACATTGAATTGGTCAAGAAGTTCCACCCATGTCATATCTTCTCTCGGAAGATGAGGGCACACCCCACTCCGATGTTTCTCGTCATTACTATTGGTCCCTTCACCAAGTGGGGGATTGATTTTACAACATGCCACCCGGCTTCATCCAGGGGGCATTGTTATATCATCGTAGAGGTAGAATACTTCACAAAGTGTGTCGAGGCCATGCCAACATTTAATAATGATGGTGAGACAACAACTCTCTTTATTTTCAATCAGATAGTAGCAAGGTTCGACATCCCGAAGGAGATTGTCACTGACCATGGCAGTCACTTTCAGAACAAAATGATGTCTGAGTTAATGTCAAATCTTGGGTTGAGGCAAGAGCATTCATCACCCTACTACCCACAAGCAAATGGTCAGGGGGAAGTTGTGAATAAGTCCCTCAAGACTATTCTGCAGCGAACGATCAATTCTACCAAGTCCAATTGGCATTTGATGTTGTACTCAACATTATGGGCCTACCGAATGTCTGTAAAGACTGCCACCTGTTTCTCACCTTTTCAACTCGTTTACAGGCTAGAAGCAATATTGCCAATAGAGTGTCAGATCCCATCTCTAAAGTTGGCAATAGAGTTATTTCCAAACACTTCACCGCTTGAGGAATGCTTATTATATCTTGAGCAGATCGATGAGAAATGTCATGATGCAACCTTGGCCAACAAGGCTCACAAGAAGTGAGTCAAGTGTCAGTATGATCAGTTCATTCATCCTCTGATTTTCTCTGAAGGTGACCTTGTCCTGGTCTACGACCAAGATAAGGATCCCCTGGGGGCAGGCAAGTTCAAACCCATGTGGTTCAAACCTTTCATCGTGAAGGAGGTACTAAAGAAGGGCGCTTATCATCTAGTTGACTTTTAGGGAAATTCTTTGGCGGAGCTTAGAAATGGGCTCTACCTCAAGAAGTATTACTCGTAGGTTGGTCGTCTGGGTGACTTCTTGTACATATGTATAGTTCTTATACAGTTAGTTTTTTTTCTTTTTGTTTTATGGATGTGTCGTTATTTATATCATCTTTTTCACTGTGTCAAATGTCAAGTGAATCATAGGTGTTCGTTGGGTTCGCAGACAGTGCTAGCCGACACATTCGGAGGCGTGCTTCCACAGCTTGGGTGATCTTCACACCTCATGGCCAGTTGCTATCTTATGGAGGTATCTGTCTAGGTGACGCCACAAACAATTTCGCCAAGTACAGTGCGGTGATAGAGCTACTTCGTGACGCTTTGTCACACGGTATTTGTTACCTCCGGGTCTACTTAGATGCACAAGTGGTTGTGTCCCAGTTAAATGGGGTTTACCGCGTTTATGATCCTACTTTACACCGATGATTCCTTAGGGTACGTCTCTTAGAACGTTGCTTTGATTACATTATGTATATCCATGTTCCTAGGAGATTAAATCAAATGACAGATACTCTAGCTAATCAAGTATTCAATTGGCATACTACACACACATAAGAAGAAGCACACACATACACATGTACATACATTTGTAAAAATGTGATCCATAAGACATAAAATATGTAAATACATACATACAGATATATATATATATATATATATATATATATATATATATATATATATATATCAAAAAGTGTTAGAGTACATCGGTGGGTGTGAACACCTCAAAAATACATGTTTGGTATACATCATGGGGATTATGCCCTCAAAAATATACAAAAGAGTTCCCTCGGCACATAGTGGTCCATCCTAGCTAAGAACGGGGCTTGTTGGCCCTGCCATAGTGAACAACGACGTTTTCCAAATGCCGAAAGAGTTAGACCCAGGTCTTTGGCAACCCAACTACGTGAGGATGCATCGATGGGGGAAGATCCTCAATCTCGTCCATGGGGACTACACAAGTGAGTGCAGCGAGGTTCCACTCCACCCATCTCAAAACTCTCTCAACCTCTCCGGCTGGAGGTCCCCCTGCTACTGTTGCTGGTGGTCTAGCGACTACGGTCAGTACTACCTATGGTCAATGACATTGCCCATTCCTCAATAAGTATGTTGGATGCATTGTTCCCACATCTGTACATAACAGATACATAGTCGTCAGATACTCTGATACACATAAAAAATGATATATATAAAAAGAAATTAAAAATTAAATAACATTAAAAACAAACGTACCTATCTCTCCTCGCTCCTCTCCAGGAGGTATGGGCATGTTTGGATCCCTAGAAAAGTTGATTCTGACATAGGGGTAGTCCTCTATCGTCGGAATCTATCATGCCCACCAGTCAAAAAATGTGTCATCGAAGGCCTCTATGGTCCTTCCTCCCCCTTGTCACGGAAACATTGTCGCCCATCTACACACTGATGGGAAGGAGGCCACATGCCCCTACACTGTCTCTCACAGAATAAGGCTGGGTACCCTCTCAAAGAAGAAAGAGAAAAAAATGCTACCAAACCCAAAGTTTTTTTTTTTCGCCCTCGGCATTCTGCAAGCTGCCTCTTCATGCAGTCAAGCATGGTTGAGACGTTTTTAGCCTTTTTTGCCACTTTTTGAACCCTTTTGTCATTTTTTTCTGGCTTGAAAATCATTTAGTGTGGTTCTTGAGTTTCTTATTGGATGTTACGACACACTTTGATTTTAGGTTTGGTAACTTTTTGGGAGATGGGTCACTTTTAAAGGTCCTTTGGTAAAAGTCAGTTTTTCCAACTTTTTGCATATAAGTTAGCATTCCACCTCCACTTTCTGCATCTCGTTGTCTTTTCTGCTTTTCCATAGGATCTATCCCACCAAACTGAGACACAGAACAGTCATTGTTGCTTTATAAGTGTCATAATTAGGTGGTAGAGCCTACCTTTAAATGGATTCCCTAGGTATATCCTTTTTGCATTTTGGCGTCCATGCCGTCGTTAATGACTTTAGGCTCGGGAGTCCTTGTTAGTCCTGTCCTAATTACGAGATTGAGCCTCATATGTCTGACGTGTCATCACTCTTGGCATCACCCTCAGGACTCCCAAAATGAGCATACTTTGTTGTCTTTCAAGCTCGCTTTGAAATCCGAAAGCAACATTCGACGAGACTACATTTATTCTTTTCAATATTGTCTGGATTAGCTGAGAAAAATAACCTCTTGGAGTCTTTTTTTAATCCCTTTTTAGACTCTCTAAACATGAAAAGATTGTCGAGCGATCTTTTTGTCCTTCACGCTCACCAAACTAAAATTTGAAGGCACGTCTGTCTGGCGGTAGTTTACCCCTTTTTCGGTCCGGATGGTCATTTTTACGAAAAAAGGTATACTCTAGGAATTTAGGTTCGCTAGAAGAGTATTTTTAGGTATAAGTTTAACCCTTTTTCGGGCCTGGGGGACTAAATTTACGAAAAAGGAACCCCCACGAAGTCCATAGTTAAGCTCTTTTCAGA
Source organism: Picea engelmannii (assembly GCA_009831015.1). Lineage (NCBI taxonomy): Eukaryota > Viridiplantae > Streptophyta > Pinopsida > Pinales > Pinaceae > Picea > Picea engelmannii. The sequence goes on from ML866716.1 coordinate 24,872, forward strand.
CTCCCTAAAATTGAAAAGATCGTTGAGTGACCTTGTTCCTTAACACTCGTTAAATTGTTCCAAAAGAACATCCCCCATGGAGTCCATAGTTAAGCTCTTTTCAGACTCTTTAAAATTGAAAAGATCGTCGAGTGACCTTGTTCCTTAACACTCGTTAAATTGGTCCAGAAGAACATACCAGATAGAGTCCATAATTAAGCTCTTTTCAAACTCCTTAAAATTGGGAAGATTGTTGAGTGATCTTGTCTGTGTCACATTCGTTAAATTGGTTCTGAATAGACATCTTTTCGGTGCTAGTTTATCCCTTTTGCAAACCAACTAGACTATTTTCGAAAAAGGTGCCTCAGTGGAGTCTTCTTTTATGTTTTTTTCAGACTCTCTAAACATGAAAAAAACATCGAGCTTACCTTCTCTGGGCTCGTGAAAAATACATTGAAGCGAGCTTCATCGTGTCCTGCTTATCAAATTTTCATCTCTGCGTCTTTGGCCTAATGTCGACTCCATGTTGCTCTCAACTGAACCTTTGAATCATGCCTTATATGCAAGCCTTGTAGCACTTTGCCTCTGCGACCTGACACTTTGACCCATGGAGGAATTTTCCCCGAGTGTCCTTTTCCTGCACATGTCTCCTTGCTCTGATCATTAGTGTGTTCCTTGTGCTTGGAACTAATATGCTTGTGACACTCAGTCCTCCTTTGTAAAGTAGCATTATTTTATTCTTTTTCAAGCTCTTTAAAAATATTGAAAAAAACAAAAATACCCCAAAAAGAGGACGAGAAATATAT
>ML866717.1:0-12448 GCA_009831015.1 Picea engelmannii
CCATAAACAAGGGATTTCATATGTCAATTTGACATATAACAAGGTTGTAATTTTAAATTAAATTATTATTGTCATAAAACTACATAGATAATAATCACAATTTAAGATTATTTTAAGGGTTTTGCTTGTAATTATACTAGTTATCTAGGCTTTTTTTGGTCATTAAACTTTGAGAGGTCATGAGTTCAAACCCACCAATGGTTACCACAACTATCTTGAGTGCCATCAACGGGTATGTGATTGATTTCAGATTAGCGATGATGGGTCTCAAGTTGAGTGAAGAGTACAAAGATAATGTTTCTTAGGTTGAGTGAAGGATACAAATATCATGGCCCCAAATAACATTTGAGAGGGTTATATGACTACCTAAAGGTCCCATTCCCTTTTAAAAAAAATAAACAAAACAAACAAATGAACTTTACATGATTTGTAAGTTATTGATGATTTTAGGGGCTAAATTTCGCTCATGGGCTAATTTTCCATGGTTTTTCCAAAAATGAGATTCGTTATTTTAAAAATTATTCGCCCAAATTCTATAGAATAAAATTATTTTACCTTAAAAATCGCCAAACTTTTATAAAAACTATATAAAATCCTTTAAATTTAAATATTTTTACAAAAATATCGCCAAACATTTATATTTGGCATATGAAGGATTAGTAAGATTCGCCAAGGTTTCTACATTTTAAAACAAATTTCCATCCTTAAAGTCATCCCTCGTTATTGTAATATTTTTTCTTTTTTTAGAAATGCATGTCACTTGCGGGGCCAACTTTTCAACTATTGGCTAAGAAACCAGAACCCAGGGGCATATAAGTCATCAAAATCACATGGGGATCGCACCCAACCTGGGATTCACTAACCCTTAACATGGATTGATTTTTGGGTGTCTCCTCCCGACTAAAATCACTGTAAGGGTATTGAACTTAGGTCGTCCAACAAACGAAACCCACACCTTAACTGATTGAGCTAGATAGAATTGACTTGTAAATGGAGGACATGCGGGTGGGATTTGATCCACTTATGTGTGCATAGGTCATGATACTATTTAATATAATATCTTTGTGTGCAACCACATGTTCGACCACTACCTCAAGGTTCCCCCATGGCTCCAAGTTAGGCCCTCATGGGAATTGAACCTTTCCCAATGATGAAAAACTCCTCACTTTCCACCATTGGATCCAACCCCTTTGGGCGTAAGTTATTGTAATATTAAATTTATAATTAACGAGTATTGAAATGAGAAAAGATGTTATTTATATTAATTTGGAAATCACATTTTAAAGCAAATTTTTAAATTGTTAAAATATTTTTGTACGAGGATGTCTTATAAATCATTTTCAACACATTATTGTTATGTATATTGTTGGAGTTACTTCACACACACCTAGGATTTAACTTTCCTAAGGTTTTTCCTTGTTTATTAGTCATAATTAGTCATTATCCAATATCCTATATTTTAGGGGAGAATATTCCACCTGGAGAATATTCTCTTTCAGTTGACACTTCAGTTTGACTAGTTGAGTTGAGTCTAGATGTTGCATTGGTTTTGTCACCATGCAACATTGGGATCATCACCATGATAATGTGCACTTGCCTTGGTTTCATCACCATATTGACGCATTACCCTTGATTCCTTGATATATTCCTTACTACACTTTGTTTCAGTCAGTTAACTGAAGACTGATTGACTAGTTAACTTAGTTAGGTGGCAGTTCATTCTCGTAACTGCCTGAGAGACTAAACTAGGTGGTAGTTTACTCTTGTAACTATTGGTCTGTGTCCAAATCACTCTAGACCACCACTATGGATCATTAGTTACTCATGTATCCTATATCTATTGTAAATTATTCACTCTTTGAGTGTGGAATACGGTTAATGAGAATTCTTCCATTCTTTCTCGCTTGCTTCTTCTTTCTCAATTTCTCTCTACAAATGTATGTAGTAATTTCTATCTAGATATATTTTTTGTAGGTTCAACACATTTACATGGTATCATCGTTGACGGATTGCTAAGCAAAAGCTACACCAAATTATTTTTGTAGGTACTAAAGATTGAAGAACGCGGAAAATATGGAATATATGTTTTACTCACCGACAATACTTCTCACGCCTCATAACTATTTGGAGTGGAAGCCAAAGATTTTAATTCTTCTTAGAAGTAGATTCTTATACCAAATAACCATGGCAATGGAACTAGAGCCTGATTCTGCCGATGAGAAAAAAGACTTTCTCAATAGACAAGATATAGCCATAGGATTTATCTTCTTGTCTATTTCTCCAGAAATTCTCCACCAAGTATATGATGACTCACAAGAATCAACTCCAAATGAATTATGGACCAGATTGGAGGTTCTATTCAGGAATAAAGAAGATTGTGAATATTTCATGCAGGAGGTTGAACAGATAGATCCAGAAGAGAAGCCATCAGAAGATCAAGCTTCTTATTATGAAGAGTCTTCTACAAAGGTTTTTTCACAAATGTGTATTCCATTAATTGAAGATGATGTCTACTCCATTTCAGATTTGTTTTCTAAAATTCATGTTGAATTTATATGACATGCATCTTAGGGGTCACATGCAAACACTTTTCCATGTGCAATGCATGCATCTCAGCAGACAAAAAGGGAGTCGCACACATCAGACTCAATTATGATATTTTCTGATCAAACTTTGTAGAAAAAAATTGTATATTGGAATTCCTTTCGGGAAAATATCCAATTTCAAAGATAAAATCGTCCGAAACAGAGTCCGGAAAGTGAATTTATGATCTTTTTAAAATCAACAAAATTTCAGCATTTTTCCGAAAACGGCCGCACAATTTTCAAAATTTCATCCAAACTTTATTTGGATCTTATTCATTACAATAATATAAAGTGGATATGTGTGGAAATATCAATGATTCGTATGCTTCATCAGATCCGTGAAAACATCTACATCTTCAACAAAATCTTCAATGAGCACAAACTTGGACAGTTGTGAGGTCTCCTTGGAGTGAAGGACACAGTTGCTTAGCAACTGCTTTTTGTTCCTTCTCATTTTTTTTTTTTTTTATGAATTGTAATTTGAGGGAGGGTTTTCCCCATGAGGTTTTCCCTCTTTCCTCATTTATTTCAATGTATCTTTTGTATTTGGGTACCTAACATGGCCTCGTTGTCGGGACCCATTCTTTATTTTCACCATAGTGATGTTCAGGGGGGGTGTTGGAGTTACTTCACACACACCTAGGATTTATTTTTCCTAAGGTTTTTTCTTTTTTATTAGTCATAATTAGTCATTATCCAATCTCCTATATTTTAGGGGAGAATATTCCACCTGGAGAATATTCTCTTTCAGCTGACACTTCAATTTGACTAGTTGAGTTGAGTCTAGATGTTGCATTGGTTTTGTCAACATGCAACATTGGGATCATCACCATGCTAATGCGCACTTGCCTTGGTTTCATCACCATATTGACTCATTACCCTTGATTCCTTGATATATTCCTCACTACACTCTGTTTCAGTTAGTTAAGTGAAGACTGATTGACTAGTTAACTCAGCTAGATGGCAGTTCACTCCCGTAACTACCTGAGAGACTAGACTAGGTGGAAGTTTACTCCTGTAGCTATTGGTGTGTTTCCAGATCACTCTAGACCACCACTATGGCTCATTAGTACTCATGTATCCTATATCTATTGTAACTTATTCCCTCTTTGAGTGTGGAATATGGTTAATGAGAATTCTTTCATTCTTTCTCTCTTGCTTCTTCTTTCTCAATTTCTCTCTGCAAATGTGTGTGGTATTTTCTAGCTAGATCTATTATGTGTAGGTTCAACAAATTTACATATATGGGATTATTCACAACATACATACTTAACATAAAAGTATGTATGTGAAATGAAGTCCCCCAACATAAAAATTGTTATTATAACAAGGGATGCATGGCATCACAATCCCTACCGATTTTAAAATATATGTTGTTGAGTGGAAAACATATGCTAAACAATAAAACTTAATATGACTAGAAGCATAGATAATGAATTTTCTTTGTCAAAAGATAATTCATATAATAATAAAAAAATAACATCATTGTTTATGCTATAGTAAAAACAATTAGCATAACACTTTGTAATAATAAGCAAAAAATAACAAATTGTTCAATGTAGAGTACATATTAGTAAATAAATGAAATGTTGAATGGAGCGGTTAGCATATGTGGAAAACAATGTAAAGAGTTTGCAGTAAAACCACTTAGCATAAAACTTTGTAAAAATAAGCAAAAGGGTAAATTGGTCAATGTGTAGTAAAGCTTGGTAAATAAATAAATGAAATGTTCAATGGGGTGTTAGCATATGCTCTAAGCAATGTAAATAAGTGAATTGTTCAATCCGATTTTAGCATATAATATTAGCATATGCGATAAGCAATGTGAAATGTTTTCATGCAACAATGGACATGAATCAAAGTGAAGTGTCTGCACTTCTGCAAAGGCACATTGTCAAATGGAAAACACCTAGTCCAATAGTCCTCGATAATATCAACAATAAAATATTGTTATGCATATCGATATGCCTAGAAAAATGTTTTCTTACATATATACATATATTAAAGCTTGCCATTTCCATATTTAATAGTATGCATATATTAAAGCTTGTCATATTTGAGAATATGATTGCATATAAAAATGTTAAGTCATAAACTGTAAATATTAAATATTGCCATGTCACTATTTAATATTGTGCATATATTAAAGCTTTTCATATTTGAGAATATGCTTGCATATAAAAATGTTGAGTTATATATGTTGTCTATTACTTATGGGTTTGAGAAAAAAATTCCAGTCGTGTGCAACACCCTTCAAATTGGAGCATGGTCTACATTTGGGCCACAACAAATATATTGAAATAAAATAATATGACTAATATTGAAATAAATATAAACAAAGAAAAAATATATTATGACATTAGAAGCACTATACTTTGAAAAAATCCATACTTTTACATGGTAATAGGTGGTAAAAACAAATCCTTTTATGTTGAGCAGACAAATGAATTTCCTTTATGGTTAGGAAAAGTAATGTGCATGTAATGGGTCCCATACTTAAGTGTCTATTTGGTTGGATTTACATTGAAATGCACAAGTATTGGAAGAGCTGATACATTACAATTAACATAACCCTAGTGAAGATCATTTCAATATGTAAAAGTGGCCTTTTAATATCATGGTTCCCATAGTGAGAAAGTTCAATCTATAAAATAAATATTTAATCTATAAGGAACGAAAGTTATCACCCGTTGAGGCCTTACTATTTAGAATGACACCTATACGAGCTATCAAATCATAAGGATCACCTCATTGAAATTGCAACATCAAAGCAAGCTGCATAATCCATGATATGGAACAAACCTACCCACGTGTCATGAAATCATGTGCAACCCATGGTTTGTCATATGTGTAGGGAAGGGGATTCAATGGTGGAACCTATAGCAATATCGAGGAATGTGCAATACCTCTTCCACTTGATAACTATTAGACTAAGTGTTGTTGTGCGGGGGATACACTTGTGTGGAGGTGTGAAAGTTATACATGTGTTTTTATGCATACATGTATAGCTTCTGCACCTCTGCACAGGCGTATCTCCCGCAAGAAAACACCTAGTCTAATAGTTATCAATGTTATCAATGCATAACAATATTATGTTATTGATGACGTTGATAACTATTTGAATTGTTGAGTTACGAGACTATATGTAATCGAATCATTGCCCATGGCCAATCCTATTTGGAGATTTGTCGATCCAAAAATCTCAAAGTGATCCGAAAATCCTTATATTTTAAATTATTTCTTAAGTACACATTAAACATCCGACTAGATTCGGGAAATGAAGATCGTCTTGACTATTTGCAAAATATCATGTGAAAATACTTATTTATCCATGAACTTCATTAACCGATAAATATAACTTGTGGAAATAAGAATTCCAAAATAGAGAGAAATAGAGACAACAAATAACAAGGCTCATTACATAGTTTGATAATGGAGTTCACCCATCTTGGGCTACATCTCCAGGTTCGCTTCCAAACAATGAGATCACTCTATTAATGCTCAAATTCTTGATACAATGATGAATTACAATGGAAAATTTGAAGACGCCCTCCAAGTACGCTGCTTAATCCCACAAATATAGGACACCACTGAATTCCTCTCAAAATTATGAGAAAAACAAGTGTAAACTTGACTATGTTCTGAACAAGTGCTTAAAGACACCCTTTTATATGAATAATGAGACTATGGGTCTCATACATGAAAAACTAGACCAATATCTCCATACAAAACACTTTAACATAGAACTAACATCACTATCAGATTCCTCTTAGAATTTTGAAAAAAATGAGTATAAACACTTTGTACTTCTCTCAAAGAACTCAATAACATGCAAAATGAGGCAAATCTAAAATAGGAACAACTCTTGCATGCAAAACAAGGTAAATCTGCACTTGGCACACATACACTAGAGGAAATTGATGATGTAGAGGGACTAATGGAATGGTTGAGTGAAGTGGAGTTGAGATGCATCAATGAAGAAAATAGGAAGCTTGCACAGCAAGCTAATCTATGCTTGCAAAACTAATAACTTCACCTACTAGCATACCAGACTAATGAGGAGACCACGTGACCATTAATATAAGGTCGCATAGGTGGTTGAGAATTTAATGAGTGTGACAGTTGGTCCATGCAGAGAGAGATTGGTCGACTGAAAAACTGACAAGGGAATGTACCACATGACCACCCCTTCAGATTATTATTGGAAGACTCCAAGTTACGTCTGTAGGATGTTGTCAAGACCCTGAGGGGATGGAGAAGAATAATAGAGGAGGAAAAATGAAATACACACGAGATGATAGAAGATGGTAATCATAGACACATAGGAGGAGAGAGAAAGAGAAGAGAAATACACACACAAAGAGGGGAATCAGACAGAAAGGAGACCCTGCAACAACAGAAAAGGATCAGAGACATGCAACATAGCACAAAAGATTGGATGTGTTGAGTAAGGAACAAATAACATATTTCTCGAAGAAAATAGGAAGCTTTTCTGATTTTTTGATGATCACCCTGAACAAAGAATATCCATATTCCCGGACTGGAGAAATAGTGGGTTTCAGCTTGGTGCTTACTGGATAGAAACTGACACTAGTAAGGGGAGGTCACCAAGGGATTGTTGAGTAGAGAAGGGACCCCCTTCCATAGAGGAAATCCAATTGAGAAACCACTTGATAAATCTACACAGACTTGAAGCTCAGTGGGAGGTGGCAACTTATGATGTGTCATAGGGGGAAGGAGAGTAACGTTCCTGGATCATCACAGACTAAAACCCATGCTGAGTCAATTTCCTTGGTGGTATCATGGCATGGCATGGGGATGGCGTGTTGTAGTAAGTGACTCTACAACAAGGCCTAAGGTTGGAAAGATAGGTGTCATCTCTCAGTCAGTTGGATTTGGAAACTTCCTTATTAGATAAATATTTCATCTGTATTGAAACTGACTTTGAATTATTTATATCAGTGCTCATGAATGAAACAATTGTATGATTATATATATATATATATATATATAAGATATAAGATATAGTCTGTGTACTTAACTTATGATTTTGAATGTTTTAAGACTATCTGTGGTATGATTTTTTTTTATTTCTCAGCTAATTCGTGAAAGAAAATCGTCGTGAAAATATGCCTACTTGAGCATTGTATATTCCTATGTGGAGAAGCCATCAAACCCTATAAGGATTTATCCTTAAGACTTTGTAACTTTTAGTGGCTATAGATTGGGGTGTCAGTCCTTGTAGGTTACGTCTGAAGTCCCGCGGAACCCAAAAAATGGATAAGTTGTTGAAACAAATTGTTGTCACTCCTAAAAAAATAGTGTTATCTAATGGAGAATGATATTCATCGATCTGAAGAGATCAAGACTATTAATCGGTGGACTTTTCAGAGTGAAGGAATTGGAGAGAACCCTCATTCCCTGTGGGAAAGGTTCTGAAGGAGGGACTACAAAATAATCGTTCGGAGTGGGGTTTTCAGAAGGAAATTGCATGTGCCGCGAGAAGGACCCCGAACGATATTCTCTAAAGAATTGAGTACAAATTCGATGGAGGGTCGATCTCGACCATAGATCCTTGAATGGAGAGATGGCATGATAATCGTTGATTTTTCATGATTCCCTCCTAAGTTAATAAGTGAAGTGTTAACGTTGTGAATGATGTGGATTTCTAGGAAGGAAGTCAAGATGTCCCTAGAATTCAAATTTATATCATTAACTAGATGACGAGTTGAGTGAGGTCCAGTGGGATAGGCAAACTTTGAGCGTCGGACGAATCTCAATTGTTGGTAGAGAGACCATGATGTGCATCTATGCCATCTATCAAGGATAAGGGAATATTCCTCAATACCTCGAGTTTAGAGCAGTGAAACTGCTCTAACTGTTCAAACTATGTATGGACGGTATCGTGAGGGAATATTACTTGATATCATATCCATTGGAGATGGACGTAAATCGCACCAGGAGAAATCCCAAGTGTCGATGACACAAGGTTTACGTGGATGGAGATTCCAAAGGGGAAAGCTTGGATAATTCCACCTCGACTCCATGATGTCGCCACACTAGATGGCACGAGATATGACATACCACATGTAGTGAGTCAGATGTCGACCTTGAGAATTTGATACAACTTTGGAGGGTCATAACTTTCGTTCTAGAACTCCTTTTGGAGAAAAATCACAGTCATTGGGAAGCTCTTCATGAGTAGAATATGATGGAGCTGGGAAAGAGAGAGTTTGATATGGTTTAGCAAAAGAGAAATTTTAATGCCCCATCCCTTAAAAGGCTACTTAGGGTTAGGGTGTGCTTTAGAGTGGTATCAGAGCATAGTTCAAACTCTATGCTTGAATAGGTCATCAATACTGCTTACAACTCTTTAAAAAAAGATATTATGTTGGCTCGAATGCATGATTCAAAATACTAACATGAAATGCTAATGGTAATTGTTGTTTCAACACATAGAATAAATTGAAAAGTTCATAGAAGTGAATGGTGCAGCACAACATGAACGACATCTCACACCTCGGAGATGAAGAGTTTGATGGTCGGAGGGATAGGGAAACCCCTCTAGAATTGATGGCCACTGTGCTAAGTCTGAAGGTAGATAATGATATGCTTATGAGAGCCCGTGTCGAACAAGAAGATTTCAATGCAATCCTACTGTAGAGTTTATCCGAAATTCAAAAACATTTGCAACAAGGCCCTAACAATGCAAAATTAAAACAGTTGGAGAGGTTGAAAACCCCTTCGAATGACCAAAATCATGGATTGGATCACAACCATGCGGGAAGGATTTATTACAAAATAAAACATTGGGGGTAATAAGAGAGGGGAATGGAGTGGAGGAATTCCCATGGAGTCCTCTAGTCGAAACACTATTTCAACATAACAGTCAAGTAATGGCACCGAATCTAACATTTATAAGAAGAGAAATAGAAGGAAATCTCAGAGTTTTCTTACTGAATAATTCAAGAAGGCTAATACACCTACCTTTAATGGTGAAATAAATAAAGGAGAGGAAGCCAAAGCATGGCTATTTAGCATGAAAAAATACTTTCAAGTACTTAATTATTCATACAATACCAAGGTAAGAATTGCAGTGTTTAACTTGAATGGAGGGGCTTCCATTTGATGGGAAGACCTCAAGGAAATCAAAAGGATAAAGGAAAGAAAATTAACCTAGAAATAGTTTGAGAGATACTTTTTCAAAGCTTAGCTTTCTGAAAAATATTATGATGAAAAAATAAAGGAATTCTATGAGCTTAAGATGGGGTAACTTACCTTCGATGCATATGCAAAAAATTTTATGGAGTTGTTGAGATATGCTCCCTACCTTAAGGATGAGAAGCAAAGAATCCATCGTTTTGTCAGTGGGTTACCATAGTCCTACCAGGATCGAATTGAGTTTGACAAACCCAAGATGTTGGAAGACACGATGCAGAAGGCCAAATATTGTTACAATGAATCTAATCACAAGCATGAGTCTTCTAAGGATTGTAAAAGAAATGATAAGAGTGGATTCCAGAAGATGGGATTCAAGTTTTTTCCCTGTAAGAATTTCATGAAATATGCATAGTCGGGTCAGCCAAGTAGGAGTGTGCATCAACAAAATTTTATGTCTGAAAGAAAGAATAAGCCAATAGAGTAGGAAAGGGAAAGAACATGGGAGCCCAAGAAAGGACCTTTGCAATGTTGGGGATGTGGAGAGCCACACATGTTGAGGGATCATCCCCACAGGAAACATGACAACAAAATATTGTATAACCTGTAGGAGGAAACTATGTTCAATGATGTAGCTATGAGTGTACCGAGAGTTTATGCAATCGTAGAAAATCGACAAGTGGTCCACCAAACCTCTGTGGTGGAATTGGAAGGTATTATTATTGAACAACCAATTTTTGTTTGAATTGACCCAGGATATAATCTTAGTTATGTTTCACCTCGAGTGGTTGAGGCATGTTCAATACAGATAAAGAAGCACACCAAAGTGTGGTTAGTTTAGTTAGCCACTGGAACAAAGAGGAAAGTGGCGGAAGTAGTTGAAGCATGTCCAATTAGGATGGAGGGATTTCAAACCCAAGCAGTTTTGAATGTTCTACTCCTTGGTTCTTATGAAATGTTGTTGGGAATGGATTGGTTAGCCTCCCATAAGGTGAAATTAAATTGTTAAGAGAAAATTCTAGAATGTGAAGATGAAAAAGGAAGTGCCATAATTTTTCAAGGCATTCAGAAGATAGTCTCTATGAGACAAATATCAACATTACAATTCAAGAAATTTATCAGAGAAGGGTGTCCCTTGTATGTTATACAAGTACTAAACTTAATAGAAGGTAGGGAGCTGAATTTCGAATATCACCCAATTCTATCATAATTTAGAGATTTGTTTCCTGAGGAGGTGCCTGGATTACCTCTGAGAAGATACCTTGACTTCTCAGTTGATATCATGCCTGGAGTAGTGCTAACATCAAGAGTTCTTTACATAATGAGTACGCTTGAGTTGGTGGAATTGAAGATGCAGTTGAAAGAAATGATTGACAAGGATTACATTAGACAGAGTGTGTCCCCATGGGGAGCACCAACCATGTTTGTAAAGAAGAAAGATGGTACCTTAAGACTATGCATCGATTATAAGAATATGAACTAGATGAGCATAAAAAAAAAATACCCTTTTCCTAGAATAAACGATATCTTTGATAAGCGCAGAGGGGCTATAGTTTTCTCAAAAATAGATTTGAGGTCGGGATATCATCAAGTCAGGATTAAAGAGAAGGACATCCATAAGACAACCTTTAGGACAAGGTATGAGCACTATGAGTTTGTTGTGGTACCATTTGGACTTACAAATTCACCAAATACATTCATGTGTTTTACGAATAGTGTGCGCAACAAGTATTTAGACAAGTTTTGTCTTAGTGTTTGTGGATGACATTTTGGTGTATTCCAAGAATCGAGAGGAGCACGAAGAAAATATCAAAATAGTGTTGCAAGTGTTAAGAGAACATCATCTATATGTTGAATTTAGCAAGTGATTTTTATTTAAAAAGGAAATCCAGTATGTAGGTCATGTAATCTCAACCGAAGGAGTTGTAGTAGACCCTGCAAAGATCAAGGAAATCATAGATTGGCCTTCCCTAGAAATGTGGCAGAAGCAATATCCTTCATGGGATTGGATGGATATTACAGGTGTCAGGAGGTTCATCAAGGGATTCTCCAAGATTGAAAATATTATTACTGTTGGACAACTGAGAGGGGGGGGTGAATCAGTTGTTACCATGCTTAAACAATTATGATTCTTTTAAACTCTTTGCTTGAGACACTAAATGATGATCACAATAATGCAGGGGAATAAACAATGGCATATTCAGCATCAGTCACACATATGAGAAACACAGAGACAGATATTTCCTGAGGAAACCCATACAGGGTAAAAACCTCTTTTTCTTTATATGATAAGTAATAGTTACATTCTTTAAATTATCATACATATGAGCACCAACTCATAATGAGGCTACAACCTCTGTTTTGCAAGCTGCAACTTGCTGAGAGAACCAACTCTCTGTTTTCTCTAGCACCCACTAGAAGGAAGCACCAACTCCCTGGTTTCTCTAGCACCAACTAGAAGAAAGCACCAACTCCCTAGTTTCTCTAGCACCAACTAGAAGGAAGCACCAACTCCCTGAGTGTTTCCAGCATCAACTGGATGGAATCACCAACTTCCAATCATGCAGGCACCAACCTGTATAACAGAGAACAAGAGTTCTCCCTTGCACCACCCTGCCACCCTGGTTTCTCTGGCTGCAACCAGATGGAAGCTACAACTCCCTGTGTTCAAGCACCCACTTGAACCTCTGAGGACAACAGTCCTC
>ML866718.1:8060-21444 GCA_009831015.1 Picea engelmannii
CATGGCATAAAACATTCTTAAATATAGCTGATAGCAAGTTAAAAAACAGCTTGTATTTATAAAATATACACCATAATTTATTTAAAAACTGATAAATAACCCATCAAAACTTAATGGTATGAATCTCTTTTTCCGAATAATTAAGTTCATCATTGTTTTTACCCAACATTAACATTAAAAAACTAAAGAATACACAATTTAAAAACAAACAAACAAACTACTTGGAGTTCATAATTAAGTTCATGAAAAATTGGTGATTTTCATTGACTACTAGGAGTGAGATTCACTAGGGATTAAAAACCAACTGCATATTTTTCCTTTTAACAGGAATTAACAAGATTCTGAGTCATATTATCAATTAATTCCATGCAACATGCACAATAATTTCTTTCTTGCCCTCTATAAAATTATTGCTCTTCCACCTGATTGATAATTTATAGAAATTGTGGACTTCTTCATTGGAGATTACTGTTTGCTTGTGTTTGTTCTATAAAGCCAGATGCGACACATGAGAAGATATACTATTGCTTAGATATCTACTATGAGATTCCAATAGCATGCACTAGTAACTCACAGTTTATCAGTTATGTTAGAGGAAGCCCAGGTCTTTGTATTTGTGAATATGAATCCATACAAAGCGAGGTGTTTCAATTAACATGCATTCTCTCAACAGGTAAATCATAAACTATGTTAATAAGGAAATGTTTCTTTACATGTAATAAACCTCTGTTATTTTAAAGTTCATTCTACTATAATCTAGTTGCTTTCTTGCTCTGCAATTTAACAAGACAACATATCTTAGAGACCCATATATTGTACATAAATAGAAAATCCATGCTGAAGACTTTTTTGGTCCATGTCCTGCAAAGGACACTATGACTGATAGCAAATTGACAAAGGATGATATATCATATAACAGACAAGGAAACAATATTCTGGATTACAGAAGCAAGCATAACACACAACAAGATTCAATTGCCTTCTGATAATTTTCTGGAATAAATTAACCGGTTGCTTCTCTCTCAATCGCTCTTGTTTCCACATCCATCATCAGTAATTGCCACTTTCTGTCGAAAAAGAGGACAAAACTTATGATTCACCAAGATCATTATTAGGACGCATGTGTTCGCTACCAAAAAGACGATGCTTGCCAACCACAGTTGTACAAAAACATTTATGCCTTTAAACTCCAGCAGATAAGCCCAACTCAACCAGTGAATCTGAGCAGCAACCCATAATCCAATACATACCAAGCCCTTCCATTGCAGGTGGAGCTTTGTCCAAGGCAAAATAAGCGGCAAAAGACAAAAAAACCAAACAAAGTACTGTGCCGTGATAACCTGACAAAAAAATCAGTTTGTGAGAACTAAGTTAAATTAAAAGAGGATGAAAAAACAGAAGTAAGAAGAAACATGTAAAGAGCTGCCTAACAGTGACTTGTGATGGTATTTACCAGATGTTGGTTTGATTGTGAATATTTTAAACAAACATGCCAGGCAGCACAAACAAAACATGGCAATAAACTACAGATTCAAATAACATGTACAAGAGGCGATAAGGTGGACCACTTGCCTTATTAAAAGCAACGAACGCAACTGTCTGTGCAAAAAGACAGAGTGGAAGATCTTTGGCAAAGAACAGAACAAGCACCAGCTGCACCGAGAATTGTGGCAAAAATGCCATAAGCCTTTCCACTAATGTGAATTCATGCTCATGATGAAGATAAATGTGATAGAAATAGATAGAGAAATTGTGTCTTGGATCCGTGCGTGTGAGGTGGTAGAGCAGAGCTTCATCCAAGAACTTTTCTCCATATAAATAATAGAAAATACCAGTCAAGAGAAAGAACACCCCTCCAGATAACATTCCAAATAGTATTCTATGTTTGTTCAAGAGTTTTTTTAGCACAAGTCCTAAGTTTACCCTAAATATGGCTTTGATACATAAGAATATTGATTCAGAATCAGATAACCTTGGTTGTTTTGTGTTCCAATAACTGAGACGAAGGATCTGACTTGAGGTTAAATATTGTTCATCAAGAACAATAAGAATGGGGAGAACATATATTATAGGGTAGATTCTGAAATGGACAGCTAGTCCATACCATATTGCTGCCTCCACAACATGAACTGCAACCAGACAACAACCAAGATGAAAATAAGTTTCTGTATCTCTGTTCATCCACTAATTTCTGTCATTGATACTTGCTGAATCGGATGTGCTCAAGAAAACAAAATGAGAAAATGAAGTTACCTCTCATTAGACATATCAGAATCCACAAAATCATGGCACACGCAAGAGGTTCACAATTTCCCCTGGTAGCAATAGTGAATGTGAATGGATTGAAAAGCCATACTGCCATACAAAAGGTACACTGTTTCTCTGGCAAACCACGTAGCCTGAGAATACAGTATATGAGATGACCCACAAGCAAATCTGCATAAAGCCTTCTCAGAATGCAATAGAGAATAAATGAATTTAAAACCAAAACCTTATAATCCTAACAGTGCAAGACAAAAGATGACCCACATCATAAATCTATTTGTTAGAAGTACGATAGATAATAATTTTTTTTATATGTATTGTAAATCACCATGTTCTCTCAAAAAGCAATGGAAGAGTAATGGACTTTTACTGAGACCAAAACCCAAATAAATTACAGCATGAAACTTTGTGCAGATGCTTTGTAATAACTGGCAAAGCTTGCAAGGGAAATCATTAATGGGTTTGATATTCTGTATGTAGTTCATTCCCAGAGATGACAACCAATGGCAGGACTGCATATGAGATTTTGACCCAATTAAAATCTACCTAAGTTGCACGAAACTTGGTAATGGGTATGGATTTCGGACACTAGAACACCATGGAAACATGACCCCCACAAATGGGTACATTGAGGGAAACACAGTATATAAAAAATAGTAAAATACAGAATATATATATAGAGAGAGAGAGATTTAAATAAGAAAATAAGAACAATATACATAAATGACACTTTAAAAGGAAACACATAGATGATCATTGATTACATTATGCAAAATTCAAAAGTTCACATTGAAAACCCGAAAATCCACGCCCGGAACAGTGAATAAACGCATCGAAAGTACTCATATAGGCTGAAACATGACCGAAATGCATTTCCATATGGCGGTACAGCCTGAAAACGTTTTGAACATGTATGGTATGCATTTCATACCCATACTCACGTTTATGTACATTATTGGGCCCGGTACAAAGGGGGGGTGAGTCATGATGTTTCCTGCAACTTAGAAATCCACCTATTTATCCATAATTGACCACCATAACACATATGATATGCTTGCATTATGCACGCGTATCTTTCTAACTTCATTTTACTAAAGACATAGCAACATGTATACTCTTGCTAGAAGGAAATACACATTGCAACAGAAAATTATGTACTTATACATGCCATCAAAGTTACACGAACCATGGGTATGATCAGAATCGGCAGAGGAATCTGGTGTGGGTGCAGTACTCATCCCAAAATTAGGAGTCAGGAAATTGGAACCCTAACCCTAATTTTTTTTATAAATATATATTTAAAATTTTAATTTATATTGAAAAACAAAGAAATGAAATCTCAAATGACAAATATGAATTAAATTTAAAGTGTATCAACTAGTAACATCATTATTCAGATTTCTAATTCATGAATCACAACATCATACATTCATACATGTAATTTTCTAAATTGAAATCAAATTGAAATTTTCAGATTTCCTACATAAACAAAATTTGAAAATTTATGATTTGAGACAATGAAACATTGAAACGATAAATCAAATTTCAAATTTTCAATTCACAAAATTCATACTTTGTAGACAGATTGAGATCAGTCAACCGAGGCCCGTGTATTAATATCAAATTGAAATTCAAATCTCGTAAATTCATGATATTTCAAAATGGAAATCATAAAGACTAAGGTTCTTCAAAATAACAAAAACCTGAGCTTAGATCAAAATCTCCGCAAGTCCGAAATAAAAAAGCTAGAAATATGAAAATCTACAGTGTGATAGACTAATCCGATACATAGTCATTGCCCTCTGTATCCTCCAATGGAACAAAACCTAATTCCCTATTCTGATGATATGAAAAAGCATGGGCAGAGGATGCAGTACGGATACCATTCTGCCCTGCCACAATTGATCCAAACCTAGGCATGGATGCCTCATCTAAATCCCCAACACAAAAAGGATCCGTAGAAGAACTAGCTAAAGAGAGGTTAGCCATCAAGCAATTAGGGGTATCCAAGTCTGCATCTCCAGGATTCACATCCCATAGTTTCAAAGGACCCTCACTATAATCTGGCTTCGATCAAGAGATGAGGCAAAGATTTTAGTGAACGTACACAAGATCTTTTGCCTTTGCTGATTGAAGTCTGTTTCTCTTGACCAAATGGATGAACCCATAAGCACTCCAATTTCTCTATGTTTTTGAAGAGTTGCATCCCTGTGAAAGAACTCTAGATGCAAGCAATTGTAACTTTGGACTTTGGACACCATAATAACCCCACCATGAAAGAGGCTTCATAGTTCCCCTATCATCTAGTTCATTTACATTTCCAAATGCACTTCCTGTAAATTGGTTCTTTAGCTCCGAGAGCTCCATTGAATCAAAGAAAATCTTTGAAATTGTTGATTTGAAACCATTGGCCACCTCACTGTCTTTGTTTGGGGTCCTCTTACCCCCAAATTTAGCCAAGTACGTTTCATCATGGTACTTAGAAGTTAGGATTTAAGGCAGAGGCTAAAGCATGCAAAGGGGTATTATATTTGTCCCGTCTACTAATTGTTATGTCCTTTATGGTGCCATACGAAAGAGGGTCTTGCACTTCAAGAAGTTGCTTAATTCCTTCCAACATACAATGAGTTCCCTCATACAAAGGCACATCCAAATGACAAAGTTGTAGCAAATCAACCAATGGCTCCATTATGGAAACAAAAAGCTCAACTTAAACCCACCAAGCCTCGTCAAGTATGGTAACTCTAACCCAAATTGTGTTTTCAGTGTTGCTTTGTTTCTATGTTTGCCACCATTAAGACAAAGCTTCCCTAAAGTCTACTAAGCACTTGATCATTAATATAATCTAATGCAAATCTAGTTTCTCCAACCTTTAGAAGTTGGAGTTTGGCAAATTCCTTATACATAGCTCGTGCATGTTGGTGATTAGTGATAAAAATCTGAACTTCTCTTGCTTCTTCACATAGCTTTTTCATCCATTTAACTTCAACAACAATGGATTTAAACTATGCACCACATAGAGGGTCCAAAAAATATGGTCATATTGTACCTCGATAGCCACCCCAGTTGCTTTGCATGAACGTGCATTATTTGTGATGATCTGGGGCCCATGATTTTGATTGCTTCTGAAAAAAAATTCCGCAATCCATTCAATGTTCTCCTCCTCCATGAAGCATCTACTGCCCTCAAGAAGTATGTTTACCAATGGCTTGAAGGAGAAATTGCAATAATGTTTACCAATGGCCTATTGGTTGTATTAGTCCAACAATCAAAGATAATAGAGATGTCATCGCAACTCCAACTGGAACAAACCAGTTCCAACACTTTCTCCACAATCAACCTCTCCTTCTATAGAAGGGTAGTAAAAATGTTAAATGATAGGCTAATGAGGTTAGTCCAAGGAGCGAGAACATCCAGAGAAGATAGCAATTCACTAAGAAGAGTACAAGATCCCAAATACCAACAAAGACTGTGTTAACATTTTAATTTTAATTTTTCACTAGTGAAGCAAATGGCTGGAATGTAACTCCATTTTATTATGCACCTATATTGTTGTTATGGTTTGGGAGGTGTTGTCGCCTAATACACACCTACAAACATGGAGAAGTCTCCAACCCACTTGGTGTATCCTTGGAGGCACAAACCTAAATCCAGACCCATTGTCACCTCAATCTAGACTCCTTTCGTCTAGGCTCACTCCTAGGGAAGCCAAGGGGGGTAGAGCCTATTAAACTATGTGAAAGTTTATTAGTTATAGGAGTTAATTAATTTGTTGATTAGGGAGACCCAACCCAATGACAAGCAGCAATGCAATATGCAATATTTCAATGACAAGCAAACCTTTATTTTATAATACAAAAAATAGACCAGTGCCTAAAGATTACTAAAATTAATTATTGAAGTGTATTCACAAAAGATATCTTTACAACTTGAAATAACTTTACACATGAACAATTAATTCCCAAAGAATTAAAGAATGCTTGAAATAATGAACAAAGAATACTTTAAAAAATAAATGGAGTTTAAATACTTGAAAATAAATTGTTGAAATGGAAATTGCAAGGAAAAGTAAAAATTGAGCAAGTGTATAGGTTGCTTTTAGTAAATTTTTTAGGTCTCTTTTTACTTAGGTGGAATTAAATGTAAGTTGTAGCAAACCTAAGCTATGTGACTACCCCAAGTCCTTATCCCTTTAACCAAGAGGAAATGGTTGGTGCTCAACAAGAGAACAACAAGGTTCTCTCCTAGTTCCACAGGTCAAATCCAAGGTGTTGTGCACTCAACAAGGAGGACACTTAGTGTCGTGAAACCGTCCCCGACTTCAACCCCTTCTAGCCTCCACAAGTCACCCTTTTTTAGTGGTTTAAGCAATAATGGAAATGAGTGCCTAATTAGACTAGCCACGCAGTCCTTTGCCCTTTCTTATTACCCAAGATCCACAAAGTGGCAAGGGGAGGGAATACAGGGCAAATGGCGGGGTGAATGTTTGATTACTTTGCAAAAATGAAATTTTAAGCACTAGCCAGCACGATATTGCAGGGTGGCAAAGCCACTCACATGCAAGATATGGGCAAACAGAAAAATAAATTACTTAAAATAAATGACATAAACAACTAGCCACACAACTTTGGCACAATCTGGAGGACAAATCCTACCGATTTTGTGACCAAGGTGGGCAAACAAATTAATGCAAAATTCAGAAAGTTACTTCTAAACCTAGCCGGCACGATTTTGCAAGGGTGGCTAAGCCACTCACGTGCAAGGTGTGGGAAAAAATTTCAAAACTAATTTACAGATTATAAACTTGGAAAATAAATAGAGAATGCAAGCCCGAGAAACTCTCTTGGGCTGCTTACAACGATTTAGAAAGCAAGAAAAGAAAGAGGGTTTTGAACCATAGCCTTTAGGTGTTTTCTTGTGCTCCTTGGGGCCAAATTTTGGCAGCGCCTCCCCTTTTACTGGTGAAAACCTGCATAAAACAGCAAACAATGCTTGCTGGAAAATACTAGAAATCGCCTAAACAAGTTAACTTTTGGTTAGTATATAAACAAAAAAAAATTATGTACGAAATCTTAACTTGGAAATTGATTGGAAAGCAAGATTTAGATGATTATATGTGCAGAAAATAAGTATGTAAGAGCTGAAAATTATATCAGAAATTTAGGTGAAGTGAAATGAAGTTTTTGGAGTCCACTCCTCCAAGCTTTGGTAACCTGTAAATCTATAAACCCTTGATACACAATGAGGCAAGAAGGTGATATCTTTTAAAAGGCCTACAAAATACTTTGCAAACACTAGTAAAAGCAAATCACATAAACCTATAGCAATACTACTACAAATTTATCCCTAGCAAAATACTTTGCTTAGGGTTCTTCAAGTAAAACAATGTGAGCAAAAATAAACAAAAATTACAATATTACCTCAACTAAAGGAAAACACCATACAAGAGTAACCAAAGAGCACCAAGAATACACCAAGAAAACACCAAGTGTTCCTCCAAAGCTTCATTTTTACTGCATAACAAGTGGCTGCAAATTGCAACAAGATTACATGAGAAAAATGGGAGAGAGAGAGAGATTTGGGCAGCATAAGTTTGCAATGAAACTTTATATCCAAATGAAGAGAGGGGGCCTTCTTTTAAAGGAGGGAATGAGGAGAGACCCCCCTCGGATGCTTTACAAGTGTCATCCATCCAAAAGAGGGAGATCTAGTCAAAGGGGTGGGAAACCCCTTTTCTTATGTTTAAACCTTTGAACAAGCACAAGGAGAGTGCACTTAGGGTTTGAGGACTCTTCTCATCTTTAATTTTCACTAAACCCTAAGTTCATGAGGAAGGGGGGCGCCCCTCTCACTAGGGAAACCAACTTTAAGTTGTTAACTTGACTTGGGGGGGGGTTCTTCTAAGTGGATTTTCACTTTTCAACTTAGGAAATACATTAGAAAACATTTCCCCCTTTCTTTTCTTGACTTTAGTCACTTTTTACAATTTTTGGCTTTTTTACCTTAGCCAATTATTTGCTAACTTCTGACTGACTTGGACTCCTCATGGACATTGACCTAGCAAAACTTGTCCAATTGAGTTGAAACTTGGTCCAAGGGTGTAGGAGGTCATAAGCCATTTGTTTTTAGTACTCACACCCCTATACAAAATCCCCAAGGACCAAATTTTTACATTGTACATCAAAAATAATTAAAAATTTTCAATTTATGGGAAATTTTAATTATTTAAAAATTCTATCAAAACCTAACGGAATTCCGCAAGACTCTAGGAGATGTCTAGCATGGTCATTTACAACACTTCTAGACCTTACTCACCCACTGGGCTCGATCATTAGAACGTCTTTCACCACTTTGGAGGATTATTGAGTGAAAAACTCAAGTAATTAAAATCGTTGAAAAGCAAGATTAATTACCTATGGAAAAAAAACACTCGATGAAAGGACATCCCTAATGATAAATTCCTAGGCCACTAAATTATTAAAACTTGACCCATGCTAACATGATACATTACAAAATTATCCCACGTAGAGGAGCGGACATTCTGTGGACATAGAAAGAAGTGTTGGAGGCAGAATTGCCCTACTAAGCCATAAGTCTTCAAACTTGTCGTACCACAAGGTACATATCTTCATGATACATGACGTTGACACCTAGTTGAAATAGGTGGTCAACAGGAGGTCCACACCAGCTGCGTAGAAATTTTCGATCATCACACCAAAGACAAGGTGTAGAAATGGCATTCCAAAAATATCTATAGAATGTGCAGGATAACACACAAGCAAGGCTGTGTTAATCCTTCTCACAATTCAATCTATGACAAGAACCCAATCTCATAGCAGAGAAAGAGACTTATTGATTCTTGTAAATTCAGTCTTAAACTGCTATTTGCTGCAACTTTTGAGAAGTGGATGCTCACATGCTGACTCTTATCCATGAAACCTGTTAAGAACAGCAGATGGTAGCCTTTGTATTTTGGATTTCAGGAGACCAAAAGAGAGTACATTTTTAATTCAGCTGCAGCAGAATTCAATGAGATGACCATTCTTGGTTCACAGAATTAGGGTGTATAGAAGCAACACGTAGCTTAGCTTGTGCCGAAATATGTGTATTTTTCTGGAGACATTGCACCAATCCTGGATGAAAAAGTAGGCACTGGAATATATATGATCCCTTACAGATTGTTGAAGGTCCTATTGTTCAGCACATTAAATGATAAAACAAATGAAAGTTGTTCCTAGGGTGAAGAAGAAAGGCATGACTCCTGGACGTTGTGATCTTTCTCTTATGGGCGAGCAACACACAGTGGTAAATTGCATAGAAGGCAGAATACATCTCTTTGTAAGCATCGATGCAGCAACAAAGGAATGATTGGAGGCCATAAATAGGCCTCTGCTTGGATGTTTCTGGAAGTGATTATTGACTCACTAAAGGCCTTCAGGACAAACAACAGCAAACTGTTTATCACTTGGCATTGATCAAGGTTAGAATATAGAAGAATTAGATGCACAGATAGAATTGGTTAAACTTGGAAAATCGGACTTTGTCAAGATCAAGGCTGTTATTTATTGTGGTTCATCCGCAATTTCTACTAAACACAACTACATGTTACCTTAACTCAGTGCTTTCTATTCTGCTTGTGGATAAAGTTTAGCACCTCGCATGAATGCATCCTGCTCAACACCTCAGAAAGTCAAATACAGCAGCAAACAATCAAATCAAAGCCTTAGTCCAGCGCCTTGCATGTGATGATAAGAATGAAGGGCGGCGCACTTGGGGGCAATGCTATCAGAATTGGAACAAGAACAGAACCAATCAACACCAAAAACCGGCACAGAACTGGAACTTTGACAAAACCAGAAAAACACTAGTTGACCAAAACAAACATAAAATATTCAAATTTTGATTATATATATATATATATATATATATTCAATGTTCATAAATTCATATACATCAATGTAAATCCAAATCATTAAACACAAAACATGCAAAGTTTTCTCATGTATATAATGTTGATGATTGCAGCTTCATGAGACATTCTCCAGATCGTACTCCTCTGGACTGAGTTGAGATGATCTGTGAGAATGCCTATGTGATACGTGAGTCGTACTCCTCCGGACTGAGTTGAGATGACTTGTGTTGGTCTCTTATCGTGCTCCTCTGGACTGAGTTGAGATGACTTGAGATGGTCTCCTGTCGTACTCCCATGGACTTAGTTGAGTTGACTTGAGATGGCTCTCCAGTTTGTACTGCTATGGATTTAGTTGAGTTGATTTGTCTGAGAGTGACGTCCCTTGTGGTTGAGCACATGTGGACTTGTCCCTAGTGGCAGAGCACTAGAGGATGTGTGCGAGACCCCTTGGTATATTGTCAAAGAGTAAGACTATTGTAAAACCCTAATTTGTCTTGTGAAGGGTACAAGTCAGCCCTACTGTGTAATGACAATTAATATTATGTAAAAGATTAATTGTATTATTGAGTTGTACAAGTCGGCCCTATTGTGCCAATATACATGTCTATTCATTGAGTTAGGTCATGTATATTAAAGAGATACATCCCCATTGAGGATCATATCTCATTCACTCAACGCATAACTTGGAGAGCTGAAATTTGGTGTGCATCGCTCCTGCGCTATCTTTCCTGGTCATAGAGCACCCTCTTGTGTGCGCTAGGGTTTTGTCTTGAGGGCCACCTTTGTTGGCACCCAGATTTTCAGTGGAGAGTTTCTTCTCTTCACAATATAGCAAAGGGTTGCTGGGTTTTTCCCTTGTTTGAGAAGGATTTTCCCAGGATAACTTCTTGTGTCGTGTGCATGGTTATTCTTTTTGTAATCTTGGTTTACTGCAGCTATTGTATTGCTGCATTGTTTATGGTTCAAGTTCATGCTAAATTGAAAAGAAACTACATGTGCTTGAGTAACCATTAAAAATTCAACATATAACATGTACGGGTGAATATAACAAAATACTAAACAGCACAGAGAGAAATACATATCTGAACCAAAAAATACATCAATGTAAATCCAAACCATTAAACACAAAATATGCAAAGTTTTCTCATGTATATAACATGTACGGGTGAATATAACAAAATACTAAACAGCACAGAGAGCAATACATATCTGAACCAAAAATGATAATCTCTAGAGTCCAAAAATAATCATGCTACACTCTACAATCAAATCATCCAAATCTATATCCTCTACATTCTTTGCATGAGTAATCTCGGGAAGCATTCAGAATTGGCACAAGAATAGTATTGAATTGACACTTACTGCTGCAAACATCAAAGTCTTCACAACCTCATAACTGAAGAATGAGAAATGTGTAAGGCAAATAGATGGGGGGCATCATTAAATAGATGAAAATTAGGTTTTTGGTTAGGTTTAGGATTTTTATTGTTATTTTATTTTTTTGGTTTTGGGTGGGTGGGGCTGCGTCAGTATGGAACCATTTGGAACCAGTCAAGACTCAAAACTGGCCAGTTTGAGTCAGGACAGAACAGGTCAAAACTGGTTGGTTAGGGTCAGGACAGAACTAGTCAAAACCAGTTTGAACAACCAGTGCTGACTGGAAAACCCCCAAACCAGTCCAAACCAGCCAATTCCTGTCTGGTTTGGCTGGTTCTGACTCAACTTCTAATAACATTGCTTGAAAGACATTTTCGGTTCAGCACATCACTTAAACATAGGCATCCAAGAAACCTGCCAGCGCTTTACAACTGTGGATAAGCATGCTCAGCACCCCACATGGAAGTATATGCAAAAACACATGCTGATTTTATGGAGGTCGCTGCTTTTTTTGACAAAAGTATGTTGAATGTGTTCTTGGAGATTTGTTGCTGATATTTTTAGAAAAGAATGCTGTTGTTTCTGGAGAATGAGGGAGTTGCTTTTGAGACTAAAATTGTTGTTCTGTTTGGAAGAGAGCACTGTTGTTTTGGAGGATTAAGCTGTTATACAGAGGGCATTGTTTCTTTTGTGAAGATAACGCCATTGATATTTTTTTTAAATGTGGCTGTTTTAGGGAAAAGGTGTTTTTGTTATTTTGGGAAAGTGCACTAATTAGGTTCTTCAAGGAGATGAGGAGAAGCATTAATATCTGTGATTCTGCTCAGTGAAGGAGAATCGAACTTTGATATCCTCTTGGTCTGACAAATTGTAGATGGGTTCCATTGATCTGTTCTTTTTGTTAAATTTTGAGCTTGATTTCTTAAGTGAATTATTTCTTTGAATTCTTCAACACTTTGATTCCAGCTTAATACATTTCAACAATATAGAATCATAACTGAATAGCAATAATCATGTAGATACGTAAGCATGCACATCAACAACACATATACCCTGGGGAGAGCCTGTACAAGGAGAAAAACCCCAGCAAACGATATTCCTTTATTGCATTAATAAGGTAAGATCATTTACAAACATCCACCATGAAAACTCTGCTCTTAAAGAGCTTGCCAAGTTGACTCTGACCTGACTGTGTAACTAAGAGACCTTGCTGATATCTAGACACCTGTTACAGGCCAGCACTGAAGAAGTATCCGAGTTGCCTTCAAAGACTGAGATACGCTGCCTCTTAAGAACTGATATATCAGCTCTGATATGGGCTGTTGATGCTGCCTCTATTTGACTAATACGTGCCTCTAATTAACACTGGAACATCTGCCTTTATAGGACTGATATGCGCCTCTGTTTAGCAGCTGTAATGCTGCCTCTGTATGTCTGATATGCACCTCTGTTTAGCAGCTGTAATGCTGTCTCTATAGGTCTGATATGCACCTCTGTATATCAGCCTTTATAGGACTGATACGCGCCTCTGTTTAGCAGCTGTAATGCTGCCTCTATAGGTCTGATATGCGCCTCTGTTTAGCAGCTGTAATGCTCCCTCTATACGCCTCTGTTTAGCAGCCCCTATAGCTTCACCTTTACCCTGCATAGCAGTTGTATGGAAGAGAGGGGTTCGACCTCTGCTTATAAAGGAATGAGAAGGAGAAGAGGAGAGGACTTGAATTAGAGGTAAGAAGGCATGCTTGACATAACTCAGCTTCACACTTTAGTTCGAAAATAGAACTAGACTTGAGACTTCAGTTACAACTCACCCTTGACTTGGCATGCATG
>WSFP011432735.1:0-21444 GCA_009831015.1 Picea engelmannii
GTTGACCTTGCCTAGCCTAGGATTCCCTTGCCTAGTGGAGCTTAGTCCCAGCTCAGGGGTGACCTACTGCTGAGAGTGATGAGTAGCATGGTCTAAGGCTGGGAGGTTCGTGGAAGTTCTGCACATAGTTGGTGGTGTATTACAGTTTCAAAAATAAGTATAATTATGTGTTTTAATTCCGTACTTAATTAAAATGCATGTTCTGTGATACTTGTAATATTATCATGTATTCTGTTGCTAGTTTGAATTGTTGTTAATTCTGTTTAAGTCTGTATGACAGTAGAAAACCCATGTCAAATGTCTTAATTTGATTTAATGCTTATTCTTTATAAATAATGCATGTTATATATTTAATCCTGAGAATGTTTCCGTGAAGTAGCGTTTTCCGGCAAGTGGGTTGATGGCGGGGGATGTTACAATATGGTATCAGAGATTTAAAGGCTAAGTTAAGGTTGCGTAGGTGGAATTTCCCAGCCTGTTGGTGGTTGGGGATGTTACAATATGGTATCAGAGCCATGTTTTCAACGCTGAGCTTGGATGGGCCAGATAAGTGGTCTTTGGACAAAACATTTTGAGTGGAAATGGTGATCGGAGGAACTAATTTCAAACCTTAGATTGTTTCTGAGTGCCAAGGGGTTACATTGGTTGTGTTATGAAGCTCAGGAGGAGTAGCAGTAGAATAAAAACCGCAGCCGTCGTGGTATTTGACCATAGAGAGGAAGTGCTCAACACTTGGGGTGTTGGATCCATAGGATCTGTTCGGACGGAAGGGAAATTGAGTATGACCATCAGATCTAGAGAAAGTACAAGAGGTTTATCCTAGAAGCCCTTCAGAGTTCAACAATTGGAAGAAGTGGGGTGCGCGGAGGAATAAACGCCCGAAACCCGAAACCCGAAGTCCCGAGAGAGATCTACACTGTAGATCTGGAGAAAAGAGCTTGACCATTGGACCAAGTAGAAGAGCAGATTGTAATTTCAAGAGTTCGGTTGTCGAGAGAAGTGGGATGTGTCATTGCACAAACTCCCGAAGTCTGAAGTTTCGAAGAGAAAGAGTAGACGTGGTGGGGCCATATGACATCGCTAGTATTCCACCATGTGGCATCTTGTGTGAGCAGGGTTAGTGGGGCCTAAGTTTACGTAACATAGTTAAGGGTCAGAGGACCCACAACGACGTTGATTATGATACATCAAGAACAACAGCTAGGAGACATTGCGGGGACCCAAGTTCCACAGAAGATAATTATCCAAGGTGGTCCCGCAATCCAAACCGTTGTTTCACTGAGGGGTTACATGTTAGCGTTAGGAGAATTGTGGACTGAAGGGCGGGTTAATCCAAAACCACCATTACATGCCCCCACAATTAGGAAAACATTAAGTGATGTAAGGTAATGACGTCACCTAAGGTGACGTGGAATTTTTCGGGGTGTGCAGATGTGAAATCTTTTGAGGTCTCAAAGTACCAGAACTCAGACGCTTGAGGTTCCACAATGAGTGTCAGCCATTGGATATTGGGTAGACATGGACGGTTGATCCACCCTACATCCTGAGTTCATTAGTCTGAAATTTGAGAAGTTGTTGTGAAGTGATTTTAAACCTCCCGAAATGCGAAGTCGTGAAGTGCCCTTTTTTCTAAGTGAGTGGTCACGAACCACGATCACATGGGTTGGGGATTAAGAGAGAAGGGGCAAGAGACCGAACAATTGTTACAGAGCCCAACAGAGCTCAAAAAATTCATGAAATCTGAACGTTTTCTTAATTCATATTTGTTTATGAATGCTGTGGGATTTGTTAAGTAATAATGGCCTGACAAATTCTGGTTGTTTGCATATTTTGTTGGTAGAAGTTTAGCGAGTGCAAGAACCAAGTAGAAATGCCATTGAGTGAAAAAGAAATGGAAGAGACATAGAATGCTTGCAGGTTGAAGAACGAAGCTAAAGGGATGGATTTCCATTTGGGAGTTGAAGGGTTGAACTCCAATGGGCATGGAAAAGAGATAGATAAGGAAGGGCATATGATGAAGATCATTGAAAAAATTGCAGAAAGATGCCCAAACTCACTAAATAGATGGCAGAAAGCTCAAGAAAGCTCAGGATAAACAAGGTGAATTCAAATTAAAGTTGATGAATAGTCTAGAGAGAATAGAAACGAAGTTGGACCAAGAGAGAGACTTGAGAAAAACTGAGAGTCACCCGACTTCTGAGGGAAGAAGATCAAGGAGTGTTGGTAAACACCATCATCATTCCCAAGGTCGCTCCAAGAGGAGGGCACACAGTAGTTCAAGCCCATCTTCTACCAGAAAGCACAAGAGATCTGGAGTGGATGAACTAAAGGGAGAAATGAACAAGATTAAGCCTCCAACATTTGATGGAGAACATAAGAAGGAGGAAGATGCTGAGACATGGTTGCTTGGCACGAGGAAATATTTCCAACTGCAGAATTATTCCTCTCATGCAGAACAAAGAATTGCAATGTATCAACTGAAGGGAAAGGATTCCGTGTGGTGGGATCAGCTTGTGCGGGTGCAACACATTAGAGAGAAATATATCACTTGGAAAGAATTCAAGAGATATTTTGAGAAGAAATACTTTACTAAAAGATATTATGATAGAAATATGAGAGGGTTCTTTGAAATCAAGCTGGGCATGATGACCATTGAGGAATACGAATGAAAGTTTTTGGAATTAATGAAGTATGTTTCGTTCATCAAGGATGAGATTGTCAATATTCAAAGGTATTTGAGTGGACTACCACCTTACATTGGGGACAAGATCCGGTATGATGACCCAAAAACTATGGAAGAAACGATAAGAAGAGAGAAATTCTTATATAAGTAGAAAAGAGAGAAGCCTACTTTTCGGAAGGCTTGGGAAGACAAGAAGAAATTCAAGTTGGATTAGAGGAAGAAGGGAACTAAGCCACCATTTTTCAGAAACAATCCTCAAGGACAACCATCTTTTAGAGAGCCCAGGAAGGTTGAAGTAGGTGGGAAAATGCCAAGACAACCACCTATGGAATGTTGGGGTTGTAAAGGAAACAATAGGTACATAGATTGCTCCCACAGAAATGAAAAGGTGAGAGCTGTCCACAATGTACAATAGGTTGAAACAATGGAGGAAATGGGAAATAGAATGCTCAAGATCTATGCATCCTTGGACAACAAACAAGCTGAATTTCAATCACACATGATTGAAGTGGAAGGTATGATCAATAACCACCCCTTCACTATTTTAATTGATTCAGGGGCTAGCCATAGTTATATAGATCCTGAATTGGTGGAAAGTTTGCAATTGTCAAGAAGAAAACATGAAAATTCTTGGTTAGTGCAGCTGGCTACTGGAACCAAGAGAAAATTCACTGAGTTAGTTAAGTCCTGTCTAGTGGACATGAATGGACTGAGCACAAAGGATGAATTGAATGTTTTTCCTTTAGGTTCTTATGACTGTCTAATTGGGATGAACTGGTTGGACCAGCACCATTCCATCTTGGAATGTCGTAACAAGGCATTCACTTGCCTGGATGAGGAAGGAAATCATAAAACAGTCCAAGGAATTCCCAGAGCTATTGCTATCAGAGAAATCTCAGCAATGCAGTTGAAGAAGTGCTACAGAAAAGGCTATCAATTATTTGCAGCCCATGTGGAGAAAAAAACTAAGGATAAGGTGTTGAATATTGAAGATCATGTGGTACTAAAAGAGTTTAAAGATGTATTTCAGGAGGTACCCAGACTACCCCTAAAGAGAGATATTGATTTCTCTATAAAAATGATGCCTGGAGCAGCTCCAATGTCAAAATCTCCTTATAGAATGAGTACACCAGAGTTGAAAGAACTACAATTGCAGCTTGAAGAGCTTCTGAAGAAGGGGTATATATGCCCAAGTGTTTCACTTTGGAGTGCCCCGGTCCTATTCGTGAAGAATAAGGATAGGACGTTGAGATTGTGTATCGATTTTAGACAATTGAACAAAGTAACTGTAAAGAACAAATATCCTCTGCCGAGGATTGATGACCTCTTCGATCAATTGAAGGATGTGAAGATATTTTCAAAGATATATCTTAGGTTGAGATATCACCAGGTAAGGATAAAGGATTAAGACATCAGCAAGACCGCCTTCATAACAAGATATGGTCATTACGAATTCACAGTGGTGCCTTTTGGGTTTTCAAACGCATCCGTTGTTTTTATGTTCGTGATGAATGGTGTATTTAGGGACTATCTAGACAAGTTCGTCATAGTCTTCCTGGATGACATTCTGGTGTATTCCAAGTCAGAGGAAGAGCATGAAAAACATATTAGGATGGTGTTGCAGGTTCTAAGAGAGCACCAATTGTATGCCAAGTTGAGCCAGTGCTCGTTTTATTAGGAGCAGATCCATTACTTGGGGCATATTATTTCAACGGAAGGGATAGCTGTAGATATTGAGAAGATTGAGTCCATCAAGGAATGGTCAGTGCTAAAGAATGTGATAGAAGTCAGATCCTTTATGGGTCCAACTGGTTATTACAGAAGGTTTATCGAAGGGTTCTCAAGGATATCTCACCCTATCAGTTCCTTGCAAAGGAAGGAGAAGAATTTTCAGTGGATAGAGGATTGTGAGAGAAGCTTCCAACAATTGAAGAAACTGTTAACCAGTGCTCCAATCCCGAGGATCACATATCCAAATGAATATGGTGTGCACAGATGCATGGAAAGAAGGACTTGGAGGAGTCATCAGTCAGAATGGATTCATAATCTGTTATGAATATAGAAAGTTGAAAGAGCATGAAAGGAACTATGAAACTCATGATTTGGAGTTGGTATCCATAGTACATGCTCTAAATAAATGGAGAAATTACCTCATGGGAAGTATCTTCGAACTAAGAACAAACCATAATGGTTTGAAGTACTTGTTTGATCAACCAAACTTGAACGCTAGACAGAGTAGGTGGCTGGAGTTTCTCTGTGAGTATGATTTTGATATCAAGCATACAAAGGGAAGGAAAATAAAGTTGTTGATGCACTCAACAGGAGAGTGCATAAATTGCATGCTACAACCATTAGCATGTATCGAACTAATATTAAAAGAAGAATTTTGGAGGCTGCAAATACAGATTTGTTGTACAGGGATTTGGTAGCAAAGCAACAACAAGGTAATATGCCACAAAATGTGGAGATTTATAAATTGGAATCTGATGGAATACTTCTGTACAATAATAAAATTTATGTACCTAATGTCCAGTATTTGAAACTTACGATTTTGCATGAAATGAATAATGTTCCTTATGCAAGGAACCCTAGATATCAGAAAACTGTGGAAGCAATTAAGAGCCATTACTTTTGTCCAGGTATGAAGAAAGAGATTGCAGAATACATCGCTAGATGTATGGAGTGCCAGAAGGTTAAAGCTAAGAACACACATTTAGCAGGGTTGCTGCAACCTTTACCTATTCCTGAGTGGAAGTGGGAAGTGGTGACAATGGATTTAATCATAGGATTTCCTAGAACCGACAAGCAACATGATTCAATCATGGTGGTAGTGGACAAGCTTACGAAAGCTGCCCATTTCATTCTGTTAAAGACTACTCACAAGGCAACAAATGTTGCTAATATTTTTATGAAGGAAGTGGCATGATTGCATGAAATTCCCAAGACAATTGTGTCTAACAGAGACCCAAAATTTACCTCAAATTTATGGAAAGGGTTATTCAAGGGGTTCGGAATGAATCTAAACTTCAGTACAACTTATCATCCTGAGTATGATGGGCATACAAGGTAGATGAAATGAGTGATAGAAGACATACTAAGGATGTATGTGATGGACAAACCATCTAAATGGGAAGACTACCTACACTTGATATAATTCACCTACAACAATGGGTATCAAGCATCGTTGAAGATGATACCATTTGAAGCACTTTATGTAAAAAAGTGCAATACTCCAGTGAGTTGGGATAATTGAGCTGATAGGGCAGTAGTTGGGCCAGAGTTGCTTAAGGAAATGGAAGAATAGATGCTAAAAATTAAGCAGAATTTGAAAGATTCCCAAGGTAGGCAAAAACATTATATTGAGAAGAACATAACCCACATATAGTTTAAAGTGGGTGACCATGTTTTCCTGAAATTAAAATCCAATAGAAGTTCCCTAAAGTTGGAAAACTGCGCCAAGTTGGCAACTAGATTTTGTGGGCCATTTGAAATCCTAGAAAGGATTGTGTCAGTTGCATATATGCTTGCATTACCTGCATCCATGATTGTACATAATGCATTTCATGTTTCATTTCTTAAGAAATATATACATGATGCTAATCATGTTATCGATTGGAATGTGATTCAGGTGGAGCAAGAAGGTGTCTTGCAAGTGCATCATGTGTGCATATTGGATCAGAAAAGAAAATAGCTCCAGAATCAAGCCATAGGGCTTGTAAAGGTCCAGTGGACTTGGTATGGTATTGAGGATGCGACATGGGAGCATGAGGATGCTATGCGGGAAAAATACCCACATCTTTTTGAATATTTTGAAAATCTTGTTGATGTTGTGTAAAGAGTTGCAATGAGGACAGTGAAAAAATAAGGGGAGGGGATTGTAATATCCCCCGGTAATGCCCTAGTTATATTATGAATTGTAATCATGTTTTGTAGGCTGGTGAGTCGAGTATTGCTAAGTTGGTGGGATTATGTGTTTATTAGGCCGGAGAGCCTAAGTGTTGAGGCCAGGAGCCTGATTTTGTATATGTAATTATGCAAATCATTAACATAATATATAAACATCGTTGCGTGTTGACCGACCACGAAGAAAGAGTGATGGGGGACTAAGCTTCCATAGTATGGGTAAGGGAGAGGGGGATGAGAGGTAGGAAGAGGGGCTAAGATTGAGGGCTTATGTCCTTAGGAATAATAATTTATTATTATTCCAAAGTGGTGTGAAAGGTATGTTTTTATCCTAAGTCCTGGAAGAGGCAACACATGTAGCCCCAACATGTGAAAAAGGGAACACATACTTAATGGAGTGCATGTAGCTTCATGGGTGACATGTGTCGGCCCAAGAACATGCAATTTAACCCAATAATTGAGCCATGATGGGGGTTCATCCTCCATTCTTCCATCGGTTGTCTGAACAACGTTGCGTCTGCGTTCGATCGCTACATACATCACGCAGCTCTGAAACCCGAAATCGTGAGACCTCTGTGATCGACTAGTGTATTCCTATGAATTCCATCTAGTCTTTGCATTTGGCCTCCATCATCAACCTCTACATAATTTTCTTGTCATGCATCCTGAAACTGGTAATCCATGGACTGAGCCATGTCTCCTCTGTGTCATGTGAACCCAATTTATCTACATTGCAAATCTAAGTTCATGCTTAACCATTTGGGTTGCTGTCTTCTGTGAAACATGAGCATACCGTAATTGCCTATGCCATGTGCACTATAACCGTGGGCTGTTGTGGCCACACAATACCTTGGTTGAGTGTGATTGGCTACCATCATTCATTCCTTATTGAGCATTGTTGTCCTCCTTGTGCTAGAACGGAGTTGAAGAAACAGGCTTTTAGGCTTGTGTGCAACACTCTCTCCAGGTGAGAGAGGTGGTTGTGGTTGAAAAAGCAGGTTGTTAGGCCTGTGAGAGACTCTCTCCAGGTGAGAGAGTGCACAGAGTAAGTGAGAACTCCTGGAAGGAGTCTTGTAGCTACCATAGAGCTCAGAGAATTCTGGTCCGGTCTGTTGCTAAAGCCCAAGGCAAGGGAGGTGATGCAGGAGCATCGCTAACATCAAGCGAGCGTGGGGCAAGCACAACACCTTTTTGAGCACATGATAAATTGTTTAAAAACTTTTGAAGATTGGATGCGCCAAACTTAAATGTGATAGTTAAGGAGGGGCGTACTTATATATTGTAAAGGACCTTGAGCGATCCGCTCTCGTCCATAGTAGGTAGAAAGCATTTATGTTAGTAGATAGCTTTGAATTCTCTGATGAGATAGTTTTAGGAGTGGAGGGAAAATGGATATAGACACCCTCATTGTGTAATTGTAACATAGAAAGAGAAAGAGCATAGAAGAGAAGCAGAGAGTTGTGTAGAAGACCCCATGTATAGAAGTTCTGAATTAATACAAAGAAACTGTGATTCAGACTCATGGTGTTCATATCTTCTCTGTGTATGCATCTTTAAATGTTATGCTCATGAATGTTTTACTCTTTCTTTCATGAAATTTATTTTATGCTATGTATGAATGATTTCTTGCTGAATATTTGAAATATGGGAGGAAAGGGAACTGAAATGAGCTTCAATTGTTTCTCTGTCTGAGTAAGAGTTCTTGCAAGGAGTGCAGTTGAATTGTCCGCAAGGAGTGTGTTGAAAAAAGGTTCAGAGGTTCATCTCTGAAAGCTCAGGAGAGATAGAGTTTGTTCTCATATTCACACAGAGGTGTAGGCAGGCACAGGAGCTGTGCAAGGTGGTGCAGGCCGAGGAAAATATCAGGGTTTTGTACCTGAGAAAAGTATTGAGAGACCATTGTTGTAGAGTGTGCGCAAGGTCGAAGAGAATTCAACACTTCAAGTGTTTGGAGGTTGCCGCAAGGAGTGCGTGCAAGGGTCTTCTTTAAGACTCGAGGTTGTGAGAACGGTCAGGAAGGATAAATCCTTGGAAACTATTGAAGGTAGCACAAGGAGCTGGTGCATATTGAGTGATTAGAAGGCATCAGACTTTTGTGTCACAGGTGGATAAATCCGAGGAAGAATCCTTGATTCACTTCGCAGAGATCATCAGGGGGAAGAAATAGATGGTCATAATTCTCTGTGGAGAATTAGAGAAATCTCGTCCGCTGTCCGATCTAACAAAGAAGTGAGGAGATTACGGTTGAGTCCATAGTTTCAAGCTCAGGATATCGTGAGCCATTGGATCCTCACCAAGTTACCCGTCAACTGTTCGATCTGACAAGAGTTGCACGAGGTTTAACCCTTCTCAAGCCAAGCAAAATTCCTGAAAGGTGTCGGGATATCGAGGGGTCGGGGTTCGGGATATCGGAAATCCCGTGGACAAGAGATCGGGTAAATACATAGTGAAAACCCTGATACAAATCAGAATTGTCCATCTGATTGGACACGTGGCAGGAATCGAGAACCATCAGCATATCAAAAGTTTAGAGACCAAGAGTCTGAGACCCTTTGAGTCCTGAAACAATGAAAGGATCACAACCGTGGATCTCAGGAAGGAAACGTGTCACGTGATCATCCAAATCGAAGATTCGGTCATCGGGACTCACAAAAGTGAGTGTTTTAGCTTTGCATTTGGCGAAGCACGAGGTTTGATCTAAACCATCCATCCATTTGGGATGCATGTCGAAAATCCAAGAAATCGGGGTTTGGTGTTTCGCGAATCCCGAGGACACGAGCCACTTACATTTCAGGATTGCGAAGTCCGAAATCCCCATAAGGTGGAGAGCTCCATCAGGGGGGGACAACTGTCATCATATCGGGAAATCGGAATTCGAGAGATCGAGAGTCTCAAAGACAAATACATTTCAGCATTTGAAATCGCAAAGTTCCGAGGGAGATCCAGAGCCGTTGGTTTAGTAGATGATCACGGTCGTTGATTGTGTCTAAGTCAAAAAGGGTTCCCAGTGACATCATATCGGGATTTAGAGAATCAGGGATCTAGAGGACAAGAGGTCACATACTTTTCGACGTCAGAAACCCCGAAATCCTGAAAGGTGATAGGACTATGGTCATATAAAGGGAGGTCGTATGGACCCAAAAGTCTATCCTGGGGGACTAGCAAAAGTTGGAGCATATCGAGATATTTGAGATCGAGAAATCGAGAACCAAAAGGTTTGTGACATCGGGGATTGTGAAACCTTGAATCCCAAATTTCTTATTTTCCTGTCATGAAGAGAACAACGATTGGGCCTAGAGACCCTAAAGAGCCAAAAAATACTTGTGGGTCAATTTTAATAGAGATTCCAGTGGAGAATCGAAGGATCCACTTCGGCTCGAGAGAAAAATTAGAACGATCCTTAAAGACCGGGAGGTCAGCGCAGAGGCCTTTACCGAGGCAGAGGGTGTTCCTGCATCAGGTTTGGTATCAGAGTGAAGAAAGGATTCTTTGCTTTCTGTAGCGGAGAAAAAGATAATTCACCATGCCACCAAGGAGAAGAGACATGCAAACACCCGATTAGCCAGAGGAAAGGGAAATACCAAGAAGAAGAGGTAGGTAGATGACTGATCCAGCCATGGAGAGAGAGATGCGTGATCTATGAGCCAGACTCAAAGACATGAAGACATCCCAAAAACGCACAGTCAGTGTTGGGGGTCTAAGTGATTCTGAAAGTGACATTGAAGTTGAACATGAAGAAGAAGTTGCAGTCGAAGATGCAACAAATGAACGTTTGATCAGAGATATTTCAAGAATGGGTGCAAGAGTGAAAATGGACATTCCAGTTTATGAGGGAAATCTAGATGCAGAGGAGCTTCTAGACTGGATTAGAGCTATGGACACATACTTTGACTATGAAGATGTCGAGGAAGACAAGAAGGTCAAGCATGCTGTCACAAGATTGAAGGGACATGCAACATTGTGGTGGGATGAACTACAAGCTGACAGACGCTGCAGAGGCAAGAAGAAAATCAGGAGTTGGGATAGGATGATTGCGAAGATGAAGGCAAAATTCATCCCCAGGGATTACCAGATTACTCTGTTCAGGAGGATCCAGAACCTGAGATAGAAGCTGATGACAGTGAAAGAATATACTGAAGAATTCTACAAGATGAACATCGGGGCAGGTCATCGAGAAAGCGATGATGAAAAGGTTTCCAGGTACATGAATGGCCTGAGATATGATATTCAGGATGAGATTAGCATGGTAACCATCCGAACGGTGGAAGATGCTTATCAGATGGCTCTAAAG
Organism: Picea engelmannii; assembly: GCA_009831015.1. Taxonomy (NCBI): domain Eukaryota; kingdom Viridiplantae; phylum Streptophyta; class Pinopsida; order Pinales; family Pinaceae; genus Picea; species Picea engelmannii. Next base: position 10,878 of record WSFP011432735.1, read on the forward strand.
GCCGAGGAAGAAGTCAAGCCAGGGGAAAATCAGTTGTCCAAGATAAAAATTAGAAACCCAAGGAGGACTGGAAGAAACCTTAGACTCAAACTGAGAGAGGTGGAAGCTAACGGAGAGGACTATATGCTGAACAGGGAGGACAACATAATGAGCAGAGAGGAGATTATGTTGATAACAATATCTTTCCTCGTACTAGAGGTAGAGGAAGAGGAAGAGGTGGAGTAATAAAATGCTTCACGTGTGGAAAGAATGGACACAAATATTATGAATGTCCAGATAAGAAGAAGGAGAGTGGAGAAACTCACATCACCAAAGCTTAGAGGCGGAATGTGGAGGCAGAAGATGTTGAAGGCGGAAGATCGTTGATGATGCGGAAATTTCTTTTGACACCAGAGAAGGAGTTGGAGAACCCAGTACAGAGAAATATATTTTTTCGGACTGCTTGCAAAACCAAGGATAGGGTATGCAAGGTCATTGTGGATAGTGGTAGCACAGATAATCTCATTTCAACAGAGATGGTAGAAAAGCTGGAGCTGGAGACGATTGAACATCCGAGTCCATATAGAGTTTCATGGCTACAAAAGGGACATCAGGTAAATGTCACTAAACAATGTTTAGTTGAATTTAAGATAGGAGGATATAATGATAAGATACTCTGTGATGTTATTCCTATGGATGTTATTTCTATGGGTAGACCATGGCAGTATGACAGAAATGTGATTCATGATGGGAGGATGAACACATACACCCTAGAAAAGAATGGGAGGACTCACATGTTACTTCCAATCAAAGATAAGGAAGTGAAACCTGAAGTAAGTAACACTGTACTTCTCATGAGTGGGAAGGAACTCCATACCGAGGTTAAGAAGAAGGAAAAACCGTAGTTCATTGTGGTCAGGAAACCAAGAATTGTTCTGACTAGCACAAGAGTGGACAATTTACCAGAAGAAGTTCAGGAACTGCTGGGAGAGTTCGCGACATAGTAGTGGACAAACTACCTCGTTTGTTACCACCAATCGGGAGTGTGAGTCATCATATTGATCTCATACCTGGAGCCAATTTACCAATCAAAGCAGCGTACAGATTAACGCCGCAAGAGAATGAAGAGATTAAAAGACAAGTCCAGGAGTTGTTGGACAAGGGGTTGGTTAGAGAAAGCTTGAGTCCATGTGCTATTCCGACAGTACTCAGTCCAAAGAAAGACGGAGGTTGGAGGATGTGTACTGACTCAAGGGAGATCAACAAGATAACCATCAGATACAAATTTCCATTGCCAAGGATGGATGACCTGATGGATTGCTTGAGTGGAGCAATTTTTTTTTCGAAGATTGATTTAAAAAGTGGTTATCACCAGATTCGTATGAGGGAAGGTGATGAATGGAAAGCAACCTTCACGACTAACGAGGGGTTGTATGAATGGCTTGTTCTGTCGTTTGGCTTAACAAATGCACCAAGTACCTTTATGAGGTTGATGAACAAAGTCCTGAAGCAATTCATCAGGAGATTTGTCATCGTGTATCTGGATGACATATTGATTTTCAGTAAAACAAAGGCTGAGCATCTTAAACATTTGACTACTGTAATGAAGAGGCCACAATAGGAAAAGATGCTGATAAACATTAAGAAATCCTCATTCATGAAGACAGAGCTCATTTATTTGGGATTCGTTATATCTGTAGACAAGTTGAGGATGGATCTAGATAAGGTGGAAGTGATCAAGAATTGTCCATCACCGAAGAACATATTTGAGGTGAGAAGTTTTCACGGATTAGCTAGTTTCACCTGAAAGTTCATCAAGAATTTCAGTGGAATTAGTGCACCGATGATGGATACAATGAAGAAAATACATAAGTCTTTTCACTAGACATAAGAGGCTGAAAGGAGTTTTAATCTGTTGAAGAGGAAAATCACGGAACAACCAATTTTGGTGTTGCTGGATTTCTGAAAGACATTTCAAGTGAAATGCGATGCGAGTGGATTTGCAATAGGGGCAGTCTTAAGACAAGAAGATAGGCCGACAACGTATTTCGGCGAGAAGATGAATGAAGCAAAGGTGAAGTACTCCACATATGACAAGGAGTTCTATGCAATCATCCAGGCATTGAAGAAATGGAGGCATTATTTGGTTCCGAAGGAGTTTGTCCTATACAGTGACAATCATGCACTGGAGTTTGTGACCCAACAGGAGAAGTTGAATCAAAGACATGTAAAATGGGTTGAATACATGCAAAATTTCACTTTTGTGATTAAACATATTTCTGGTACTGCTAACAAAGTTGTTGATGCTTTGAGCAGGAAGTGTTTGTTGTTGCAGGAGTTCAAGGTCAAAACATTGGGTTTTGATGATCTCAGGGACATGTATGCAGGTGATCCAAATTTTAAGGAGGCGTATGGAGCAGCTGAGAATCCAGTTCTCAGAGATAAAAACAAATGGGTAGAATACATGATTCAGGAAGGATTGTTGTTTAAGGGCAATCAACTTTGTATTCCAAAATGCTCCATGAGGGAGAATTTGCTGAAGGAGAAACACAGTGGAGGATTGGCCAGACACTTTGGTCATGAAAAGACATTTGAAAAACTGAAGGAGTCATACTTTTGGCTGGGAATGCGAGCAGAAGTTAAAAGATTTGTGGACAGATGAAAATTTGTCAACATTCAAAAGGAAGGAGGCAAAATGTTGGATTTTATCAACCATTGCCCATACCTGAGAGACCGTGGGATGAAATCAACATGGATTTTATATTGGGTTTGCCAAGAACACAAAGAGGTTTTGACTCAATCTTTGTGGTGGTGGATAGATTTTCCAAAATGGCACATTTCATTCCATGTTAGAAAACCAGCGACGCAACTCACATTGCAAAATTGTTTTTCAAAGAAGTCATTCGACTTCATGGCTTACCAAGGAGCATAGTTTCGGATAGAGATACAAAGTTCATAGGAAACTTTTGGAGGATGTTGTGGAAGAATCTAGGAACTAACTTATCATTTAGTTCATCTTATTATCCTCAGACGGATGGACAGACAAAAGTCATAAACAGGAGTCTGGGAGACTGGCTCAGGAGCCTGGTGACAGAACACCACAGTTAGTGGGACAACATATTACCACAGGTAGAGTTTGCTTATAATGATTCAATCAACAGAAGTACAGGGCAGAGTCCATTTCAGATTTTCTATGGCATGCAACTGAGGGAAATTTCTAAATTGAGAGATTTAGAACAAAATGCGACTAGGAGTGCTAGTGCAGAAGATTTTGCAGAAGCGATGAAGGGACTTCACAACCAGGTGAAGGAGCATTTACAGAATTCAAACCAGGGGTATAAGCGGAGAGAAGATCAACATAGGAGACAAATTCAATTTGAAGTTGGTGATTTGATTCTGGCACACCTAAGAAAGGAAAGGTTCCCAAGAGGGACATATAACAAACTAAAGATGAAGAAAATCAGACCATGTAGGGTCTTCAAGAAATTTGGGGCAAATGCTTATGAGATTGAATTACCCGATGGGATCAGAATTTCTCTGATAGTCAATGTCTCAGATTTGTACCCATACAAAGATAAGGACGCAAGAACAAATGATGAATAGTCAGAGGTTCAGTGGCAAAAGTAGATGCCAGTTGTAGAAAAGCCACAGATAGAAAGCATACTAGACAAAAGAATTGGCAAAGAGACTAGAAAAAAACAATACTTTGAATACTTGGAAAAATGGAAAGGACATCCAGTTGAAGATGCCAATTGGGAGAATGAATCAGAGACTCAGAAGCATGGACAAACCGTGTGAGAGATCATGGACAGGAGCCCATGAAAATTTTCAAGCGAGGGAGTATGATGCAGGAGCATCGCCAACATCAAGCAAGCGTGGGGAAATCGCAACACATTTTTGAGCACATGATAAATTGTCTAAAAAATTTTGAAGATTGGATGTGCCAAACTTAAATGTGATAGTTAAGGAGGGGCGTACTTATATATTGTAAAGGACCTTGAGCGATCCTCTCTCATCCATAGTAGGTAGAAAACATTTATGTTAGTAGGTAGCTTTGAATTCTCTGATGAGATAGTTTTAGGAGTGGAGGGAAAATGGATATAGACACCCTCATTGTGTAATTGTAACATAGAAAGAACAAGAGCATAGAAGAGAAGCAGAGAGCTGTGTAGCAGAGAGCTGTGTAGCAGACCCCATGTATAGAAGTTCTGAATTAATACAAAGAAACTGTGATTCAGACTCATGGTGTTCATATATTCTCTGTGTATGCATCTTTAAATGTTATGCTCATAAATGTTTTACTCTTTCTGTCATGAAATTGCTTTTATGCTATGTATGAATGATTTCCTGTTGAATATTTGAAATCTGAGAGGAAAGAGAAGTGAAATGAGTTTCAATTGTTTCTCTGTCTGAGCAAGAGTTCCTGCAAGGAGTGCGGTTGAATTGTCCGTAAGGGGTGCGTTGACAAAATGTTCATAGGTTCGTCTCTGAAAGCTCAGGAGAGATAGCATTTGTTCTCATATTCACACAAAGGTGCAGGTAGGCACAGGAGCCGTGCAATGTGGTGCAGGCCGAGGAAAACCCTAGGGTTTTGCACCTGAGAAAAGTATTGAGAGACCGTTGTTGCAGAGTGTGTGCAAGGACAAAGAGAATTCAACACTTCAAGTGTTTGGAGGTTGCTGCAAGGAGTGCGTGCAAGGGTCTTATTTAAGACTTGAGGTTGTGAGAATGCTCAGGAAGGATAAAGCCTTGGAAACTATTGAAGGCAACACAAGTAGTTGGTGCATATTGAGTGATTAGAAGGCATCAGAGTTTTGTGTCACAGGTGGATAAATCCAGGGAAGAATCCTTGATTCACTTCGCAGAAATCATTAGGGGGAAGAAATAGACGGTTAGAATTCTCTGTGGAGAATTAGCGAAATACCATCCGCTGTCCAATCTGACAAAGAAGCTAGGAGATTACGGTTGAGTCCATAGTTTCAAGCTCAAGATATCGTGAGTCGTTGGATCCTCACCAATTTACTCGTCAACCGTCCGATCTGACAGGAGTTGCACGGGGTTTAAACCTTCTCAAGTCGAGAGAAAGTCCCGAAAGGCATCAGGATATCAAGGGGTCGGGTTCGGGATATCGGAAATCTTGTGGACAAGAGATCGGGTAAATCCATAGTGAAAACCCCGATACAAATTAGAATCGTCCATCTGATTGGACACGTGGCAGGAATCGAGAACCATCGGCATATTGGAAGTTTAGAGACCAAGAGTCCGAGACCCTTTGAGTCCCGAAACAATGAAAGGATCACAACCGTGGATCTCAGGAAGGACACATGTCACGTGATCATCCAAATCAGAGATTTGGTCATCGGGACTCACATAAGTGAGTGTTTTGGATTTGCAGTTGGCGAAGCGCGAGGTTTGATCTGAACTATCCATCCATTTGGGATGCGTGTCGAAAATCCGAGAAATCGGGGTTCGATGTTTCGTGAATCCTGAGGGCACGAACCACTTACATTTCGGGATTGTGAAGTCTGAAATCCCGATAAGGTGGAGAGCTCCATCAGGGGGAGGACAACTGTCATCATATCGGGAAATCAGAATTCGAGAGATTGAGAGTCTCGAAGACAAATACATTTCGGCATTTGAAATCACGAAGTCCTGAGGGAGATCCGTAGCCATTGGTTTAGTAGATGATCATGGCCGTTGATTGTGTCTATGTCAAAAAGGGTTCCCAGTGAAGTCATATCAGGATTCGGAGAATCGGGGATCCGGAGGACAAGAAGTCACATACTTTTCGACATCAGAAACCCCAAAATCCCGAAAGGTGATAGGACTGTGGTCATATAAAGGGAGTTCGTATGGACCCAAAATTCTAGCCCAGGGGACTAGCGAAAGTTGGAGCATATCAGGATATCTGAGATCGAGAAATCGGGAACCAAAAGGTTTGCGACATCAGGGATTGTGAAACCCGGAATCCCAAATTTCTTATTTTCTTGTTGTGAAGAGAACACCGATCGAGCCTAGAGACCCTAAAGAGATGAAAAAGACCTGTGGGTCAATTTTAATAGAGATTCCAGTGGAGAATCGAAGGAGCCACTCCGGCTCGAGAGAAAAATTAGAACGATCCTTAAATATCGGGAGGTCAGTGCAGAGGCCTTTGACGAGGAAGAGGGCGTGCCTGCGTCAGGAGGTTTAGTAGCTAAAGGACTGTCTTGGTGACAGTGAAGGTGTATAGTCCTGGGGTGGAACAAGCATGTGGGGAATGAGAGTCTGTGAGTAGTGGGCATAAGTGGTTCCTGGGAGAGAATCCTTCCTCATAAAATGTGTGTCTTCCGTTGACCTTGCCTAGCCTAGGATTCCCTTGCCCGGTGGAGCTTAGTCCCAACTCGGAGGTGACCTACTACTGAGAGTGATGAGAAGCACAATTTAAGGCTGGGAGGTTCGTGGAAGGCCCACACACAATTGATGGTGTATTATAGTTTCAAAGATAAGTATCATTATGTGTTTTAATTCTGTACTTAATTAAAATGCATGTTCTGTGATACTTGTAATATTATCATGTATTCCGTTGCTAGTTTGAATTGCGATTAAGTTTGTTTAAGTCTATATGACAACAGTAAATCCATGTAAAATGTCTTAATTTGATTTAATGCTTATTCTTTATCAATAATGCATGTTATATATTTAAGCTTTAGAATGTTTCCGCGAAGTAGCATTTTCCGGAAAGTGGGTTGATGGCCGGGGATGTTACAATATGGTATCAGATCTTTAAAGGCTAAGTTAAGGTTCTGTAGGTGGCATTGCCCGACTTGTTGGTGGTCGGGGATGTTATAGTTGGGGAAGTCCATAATGATGTGGTTACTTGGATGGACCGTGGGAAGCATGATTTTTTAGGTCGAGGGTGTTTAGTGAAATTGGGGCAATGGTTCCTCTTGAAAGCAGGGATGATTTTAAGGATGAAAAATTATTTTAAAATGTACAAACCTTGGCGAATCTTACTAATCCTTCATATGCCAACTATAAATGATTGACAATATTCTTGTAAAAATATTCAAATTTCTAAGGATTTTATATAGTTTTTATAAAAGTTTGGCTATTTTTAAGGTAAAATAATTTTATCCTATAGAATTTGGGCAAATCATTTTTAAAATAGCGAATCTCGTTTTTGGAAAAACCATGGAAAATTAGCCCATGAGTGAAATTTAGCCCCTAAAATCATCACTGCTTGAAAAGATGTAACAAGATCTATTACCCACGTGATGAGGAGAAGAAGTTAGTCTATAGATTGAGAGGTAAATAAGAAATAAATATGGGATACCAACAAATATTAGATACCAACAAAAGGGGAATGAGTAGATGTGCCTTCACTCATAGATTAAGCTTAGTAAAAAAACAACAATATCGGTGATGGGTGTGGCCATACCTCATCCCACAGTTGGCTAGGTGTATAATGCTTGGAAACATTGCAAGAATGGTATTTAGGTTGGAGTTTGGTTACTAAACCATGTAGAAGGATTTGACCAGTAGCAAGAGAAGGATTAGTCTATGATAGCAGAATCATGAGCACAATACCACCATGATTAGAGAGTCGATGCAATAGATTTGATTAGACCTCACGGTGATTGAAAATTCATGTCCCAACGAAATCAAATGAAATGATTTGAATGAGCGGTTTGTAAAGCTAACAACAATTCAAATGGTGGTCGCTCATATTAGGGTTTCCTCATCGTAATCATGTAATAAAATGCAGTGGACAATAGGGTTTTCAGGAATGAGTGATAACAAATGTTAAGTTTAGGGTTTCGTATGGATGCAATAATAGGTTGGTGAAAGTAAGAGGTCATTCACCAATCGCATGGAACGTCGAAAAGGCGTGGAAATGATGTTGGTGAAACTATCAATAGAGAATAAGAAAGAGTGCAGAGGGCAGGGAGACATGCAAGTCAACATAGGTGTTTCATCATGCTAGGTGTACGACAGGGAATCTATTGATGGAGTAAATCGGGCTCTGATATCACTATCAAGATAGGGATGGTAGAAAATATAACTCCACATTTATGTTCTTTGCATTAGCATGATTACTTAATAAATACAACAATAAATGATTCTTGGTCTTCCATAACTGAAGACATTTCCTATCACCTACGACTATTCATGTTTACAATATTGTTACAAGTAACACAACCACGAATGAATGGAGGGTCATTTGCTGATGATCGATTGTGATAAACTCTCTTGTAAAATCTCTTTGTAATCTTTTTCTTTGCATTGATAAACTGCTCCAAGTGGCCGCGTTGGCTGGGGCCGTGGATGTTTCCCCGTAGAGGTTTTACCACGTGAAAACATTGGTGTGTTGATATTTGATCTGGTTATGTGAGTGGTTACTAAAGGTGTTCATCCTTTGTTGGAATACCTATGTTTTCGAACATGTTATCAGACCCAGTTTGAAGACCCGCTCCTGTTGTAGATCGAGATCATGAAGCCGAGTTGCCTCGTCTCCATTTTATGGAATTTTCGTACATTTCTGGGCTGAGAGGACTGTTCCATTGCGTCCGGAGCACTCTTTTCATTTAGGAACACTTTTCATTTCACTTGAAAAGGTTTCCGTTTGCCCAAGATACGACCATTAAAGTCAGATCCGGAGGTATAAAGCCCGAATACACATTTTTTAAATTTCTGCAAAGTGTTATTTTGATTTTATTTCGGTTTGTATTTTTTATTTTTGGGTTGCTACACTTTTAGATATTCATATTCTCTTTTCCCCGCACCCTGTGCGATCTCAAAAAAATAGAAACAGATAGGAAAATGTGCATCTTCCGGGTAAGCTAACCGAGATCTAACCCTTGCTGTCATCAAGAAGAAATTTTTTTTTCTTGTGTGAAAAGAGTTTTTTTTTAGCATGTTCTCCAAGGCCATCTTCCACAACAACAACAACAACAACAACACCAATCCTCCTTCTGAACATTACAGTATGTTTTGCTAGACCATTTGGTTAAAACTTGCCTTATTAAGAGGTCTTGAGTTCAAGTCTCTCTTTTGTTACTTTTTTTGAAAAAGTTCATGCTAAAAATTGTAAAGTGCATTTCACTTCAAGTATAAAAGTGAATCACTATAAGTAGCTTTATATTTTATTTTAGAGTTATTTATTTTGCATGCAACTTTTTTGTTATAAGGTAACTTTATTGTAAAAGTGATCCCCACTTCTCTTTATAAAAGTGGGTCACTTCATAAAGTAGCTTACACTATCATGTGGTTATTTGGTTACCGTTTATGCCTTTTTTAAAAAGGGCATAACTCTCACATCGGAATTCCGTTTTCAGTGCCGTGTTTTTTAAAACTGCATAACTTTTCGAGATCTTTCCATCCAGATCATTAGTTTTAATTTTTAAATCCACATTATTTGCATATTTAATATGGCTTCTACAAGTAATGTCTTGCTTACCAGCAACAACTACTTCCAATGGAAATCCCATATGGAAGATTTATTAAGAATTAAAGGATTGTACCGGATTACCTTGGGAAATGAAACAACACCCACTGATGATGATAAGAAATCCAAATGGGATAATAGGAATGACGAAGCATGTGGACTAATCAGAATGTCCATTTCTCCTGATTTAAGGTACCACCTTCAAGGAATTGATAACCCCAAATAAGCTTGAAACACGATTGAATCTGTTTTTGGTAAACTCAATATTATTCAAGCACAACCGTTAGAAAATCAAATACTGACCTTGAGTCCAAGTGATTTTTCTTTCCTTGGAGACTATCTATCTAACTTTAAAATACTCAGAATTTTATGTGAAGAATGTAAGATAAAAATGGAGGAAGAGTGTTGCATATATCTTATTCTTTCTAAGCCAGGTAGTGCATATTCTTTGTTCATATCTACCTTTTATGCCATGAAAGAGGCTCTAGGGAAAGCTTATGTAAAACCCACTCTTGAGTCCTTTTGTGCTTCTTTGATTAGAGAGGAAGATAAGCGTGTACAACTTGGAGTGATCAACACTGCAGGTACCTCCAACAAAGCCTTAGTTGCCCAACAGAAAGATAAACCCAAGTATCCCAAGAAGCAACATCTTTGCTACAAAAACAAATAACCTAAGGGTCCCAAACCCGCGCAGACAACTTCATCTCCTAATGGTGACAAAGGAGAAAAATACAAAAATAAGAATACTAACAGACATTGCAACTTTTGTGATAAATATGGTCATGATGACTCCAAATGTTTCAAGAATATGGAAGCCTTAGAAGCAGCGATGAAGAAGCACCACATTAGTATTGATTCTTCTTCTTCTTCTTCTTCTTCTTCTCATGGACATGCAGTTTCTGCTTCCATTTTTTCCTTCAATACACCTTCTACTACTACTTCTTCTTCTGATGAGTGGCTTATTGATTCAGGAGCATCTTATCATATGGCTAAGGATAAATCCATATTTTCTGTTCTAAATGAATGTAACACCAAGAAAATATTTATTGGTGATGATAGATCTCTTAGTGTTGTAGGATCTGGAATAGTTCAGGTAGAAAATGGTCATTTCAATGATGTATTATGTGTTCCAAATCTTTCTTGTAACCTTCTATCAGTATATCA
>WSFP011432736.1:0-21444 GCA_009831015.1 Picea engelmannii
GCTCTATCTTTCTCCGGGATTCACGAGAGATACTACAGCCCCAGACTTCACATCCATAAAGAATAATAGGTGTAACAAGAGTCTCAAAGAGGAGTTTCTTCTTATCCCAACTCCAAAGTTCAGCTGATTTACAATTGTTTTCAAGTCCATAATAAGCTTTCCATCCCTCAATAATCTTTTTCTCAATGCTATAATTCCAATTAAGCTTGTGGTGAATATCAATTCCAAGTTTTGTATGAAGTCACTTCCTCCTAGTTGTTGTTGTCATATACCAATGTATCATAAGGGATCATATTGGATTTAATAATCATGACCTTAGTCTTATCAGTATTAACAGTCATACCCATATTGGAGCAAAAATCCTTAAGGATTCTTAGTTGGTTTTCAAGATCATATTAAACTCAGATATATCAAGCACCTAGAGGATTCCTATTTAGTAAGACATATTTTTTTTATCATTTAATATATGATGGAATTAATACATGACATGAAATTAAATGATAAAAGATTTATATATTGAGAAATTTGATCCATCTAGGTTCTTGATAGATCTGGGTTTAAGATGGGTTTAAGTTAGTAATACTATTATAAGTACATTTGTGGGATATTAAGGAATACCCATAATTTCACTAGATATTGATAAATACCAAAATCTTTTTGTTGAACCACCCTCTCAATACATTATTCATGAGATAAATCCTTACCATATAAAGCAATTTATATTTCCACTCAAACTCATTGTAAGATGTAACATGCAATATTACTCATTCATTATTTAAAGCTTAACTTTTCATAAAATCAATACAACAATGCCCATTTGCTTGTCATTTCCTTACCATTTTTTTCATCTATATTGTTTCTTGGATTAATATGATTAAATTTAGAAAAATATTGCACGCAAATGAACTATTTTGTATTCTATTATCATCACATATTTATACATCATGTTTAGGCTTAAGACAGATAGGATATCTTAGCCATACAATCCATTTGTTGAGATAATATCTCAACCACACACATAAATAGGGTCAATATCTAACAAACTCTTAACCAAGCATCTTACATAGAGATTACAATAATTAAAATCAAATATTAAGGATAAGACAAGTAGGACTTAATATCTCCAATATCCCCCTTTAATTAATACTTGTCTTAATCTTTTTTCTGGTTGAGTCTTCATCAACATCTTTATCCACTTTTGAAATTTCGTAGACTAAGCTCCATCTTAATCTTTTGTGTGGTTGAGTCTTCATTAGCATCTTTATCCAGTTATGAAATCTAGTAGACTAAGCTCCATCATAACCATCCATCTCGTAGAGTAAGCTCCATCACAACCATCCATTATGAGCTACCACTTGATCCATTGAAGATACAATTGCTTCATACCATCAATTTTGTACATTTGTAATGATTGGACTACTAGCCATGTTCTATTGACATACTTCCATATGCGGACATACATGGCCTAAAACTGTATTCACTAGTTATCTAGGAAAGAAATCTAGATATTGAATGATGTATCCAGAGTCAATCTTACAACATGCCACATTCATCTATATTCATCATCATTTATTTCACACAAGCTCACAAGTATACAAAGATCAAAAACTGTAGAGACAACCTAATAGCAATGTTTTTGGGGAACTGCACTCACCAAGAACCACAAGATTTTAAGTTAAGTTAACTTGCAATAAATTCAAATAAATAAATTATTTTCTTTTAAGTTAAGTTAACTTGCAATTAATTCAAATAAATAAATTATTTGCTATTAAATAAACTAATATAATTGCCCCAACAATATACCAACAATAGCAATTGTTGAAGAGAATCATGATAATTGTGAACATTGTCATCCTTATTAGTCCCTGCCCTTCGGGCGGGTAGGGACTAATAGTAATCGAATTTATTTTTTCTATTAAACTTGCATGCAAACCAATGAATTATTAGTCATTTAACCTAAGTTTTGGAAAATCCATAAATTTTTGAAACTGCACTTTGCCTTTTTATCCTAAGTTGTAAGTTGGAGGTCTTATTTGGCCTCTTCCCGAGGTCGAGGGAGAAGATAGCTTAGTCTATGTTGATTTAATGCATGCATTTTCATAGTGGATTTTGTCCAACAAAGTAATGCTAGAAATAACTCTAGCATTAGTGCTTAACATTAAATGTTAAAGATTGAATCTCTTTGCAATGCATAGTAGCATAGTCCATAGTGAGTTGATCTACGACTGCCACCTACACCGCCATGCAAACTTTCCACCTACACTGTCGTGCAAACCTGCCACCATGCAAACCTCTCATACCCCTTTTGTACTTACCTATTAGTTGAATCCCAAGCAACTATGTCCGGAGCTGTGTGACTTGAGATGCGATGGAAGTTCTGGACTAAGTACAAGACGAGTTGCTTACTCTCCTCCAACATGCATGAATAATTCTCTGTTCTCAGTGCAATTCCGAGGAAAAACCTTCGCTTCTCCTCAACAACACACTTATCATACTTTTTTTTTACAAGGTAGTTCCGAGAAAAGATGACAAGAAAGAACTCAAGATTCGTGAAACTGTAAGGGGGCATTGAGGTTTAGAAGAATGCTCCTATACTTAATACAAGAAGAATGCAAAGGGAGAAGGTACATACCTTTCCTCTTCCACAATGGCGGGCTTGTCTGTGAGTCTCTCATCATTCTCAAATATATCAAGGCTCTCCTAATTTTGTAGTATATCTTATGAAGACTGCTTTGAAGGGCCTAAGAAGGACTAAAATTAGTCGTTCAAGAACAGGAAGGAGGAGGCGGTTGAAATCACCTATTCTCTTACCGCTTTAGCAGTCTTTTGTCCCAATCATTGGTACCACTATTATCAAGCCCAAGCTATTGGTGGAACCTCCTTGCTCTCACCAAGGCTCCAAAAATTCACATTCTCCAGTTCTTATTCCTTTTTTCCTGGTTCATACGGGTCACATGTGCATATTCCGCTTGTCTGATTGCATCGGCTGGGTAGGGAATTGCCAGCCTCATTAAATCCTCTTTTTAACTGTCCGAGCTCATTATCTACAAGAGTTGATACTTACAGTTGGTTACGCTAAGTAGATTGTGGCATATTGATTAGCTAATGCTCTGTTGTTAATGTCTGATACTTGTTGTATTTGGTTTGATATCGGTATACATGAATCGTTAATGGACACACACATTGGGAATCACTTTACATACCCCAACATTGGACTTATTTATTCAGGAAACATTGTTAGTTCTTATTTCTATTTTATCTCCCAAGGCCTTGTTTTGCACCGACCCATAAACTATTCCAAGTGCAATCTATAAATTTTTAGTTTCAGCTCTAAGCTGCCAATCTCTAGTAAGCTTGGATCATTTTAGATGTAATGTTGTTTAAATTCAGTAGATAATTTAATACTTTGGTAGAGAACGAGGGATTTTTAAGGCCTAGCAAGATTCTATTTTGATCTAGCTATTATATATACATATATATTTTAGGGTGTATATTTATTATTTATACAAAACATATAAGAATACATGTCTATCTGGCAACCAATAATTGTCGATTGAGTCCAATCTTCAGGAGTGTGGACCTATAGATTTAACCTACCTATCTTCAACTTGACTTTTTTTATATGCCTATAATGTTCATTTCAGAGAACATCTACTGAGTTATGGCCTCATAATAGTGTCCTGGCCATAGTTTCCAAAATTTAAAAATAACAGATTGAAACAGATTTCTATAGTATGCTTGCTTACATCCAGATTTATACAAAATTCTAAATATTGGATTCATCATATTCATTTCAGAGTGCCACACAAAATTCCATACATAATAGAAATTGAATTTACCCGAGATAATGGGTAAAATGCATTTACCAGTCATTTTCTAAGTTCATTAGTTCAAAATTTCCAATATAATGCTATGTTATTGCTGTAGAATTCACCAGTACAATGCAAGATTCATGCATATAAAATTACCAGCTACTTTATAGCCATGTTTGCCCCTCACTTGAAGAGAAAAGTGAGGCTTAAAGAGAAACCCTGCCCTCTCGTCCTCTCCCTAGCCAAAAATATGCCTTCAGTCATGTTGATCAAGCAAATATGTCGACTGAAAATGGATAATTTCAATTCTTACAAGGAGCACCAGGTGATAGAGTCGTTCAATGAGCACGAGGTGATAGAGCCATTCAAGAACAGGAAGGAGGAGGCGGTTGAAATCACTCCACTCTAGGCGGGGAAGCTTCGGGTAGTTGTTCTCGGGACTCTTGTTTTATGTGATTAATATGCAATCGAATTGATATAGCAGAGGAGTAGATTCTTTGACTAGCTTCTTACTTCCTGCATAGTCTGTTCCATGCTTAGGCTAGTGTCTGGATTCACAATTAAAGAGACAAGTCTCGTCTACCAGGAACATGATTTCCACGTACTTCCCATGCAAAATCGTGGTATGACATATGGAGGAAAGACTAGAAACCGTCAGATGGACACGCTTATTCTGATATTTTAAATGATTATTGTTTTAATTTATGTGCATATGTGTTATTGTCGAAGTGAAATTTTATGTCCTAAATTTATGGTTCTGTATTATGAAAAGAATTGTGGTAATATTGATCTTTTTCCCTTGTGAACTGGCGATCAATATCGTCGACTAATCGTATCAAAAGAAAGAAACGTTCGGTAGTCATCATCTAATTACCTCTTGACTAAAACACTCCTTAAATTATTTACTGAGTTGATTGTTGTATCCTTCAACATCATTTCGTTAGTTTCCTGCAGATTAGTTATAAAAAGATGTACATTCAGACATGTAAACAAATTATGAAGGTTACCGTAATTTTGTTTTGTTACCCACACACCAAGAACATAACTTAGTCGAGATTGATCATCTATTTTTACTTAGTCTCTTGATTTATTTTCACACACACTATTCGAGTCCTCAACCAGGGAGTTCAACTCCAACACTCCCCAGCAAAGAAGCTTCATAAATAAAAGCCTCAATTGTATTGTAGAAGTCCCTTTTGTCTTTATCTTGAAATGTTAACCTATTTGGATTGAGGGAAGCGACAGATAATGTATTCTGACAACACACCCTTGAATCGTTGGGAACGGGTCTTTAATTTTTCTAGCTCCAATGTTGACGAGGAAGGTCCACCTTAACAATGCTACTAGTTAGATTTCTCTTTTGACTAATTTCTCTAGAAATATTAATTAAACTTCTGATGTTGTTAATTTCAACCCCTTAAAATCCTTAAACTTATGAATAAAGTCTCTACAGAACCTGATTGCCCTGTATTACTCTTAATTACTTAATTGTTTATGGATTTCTAGTTGATAAGTCAGATTGGTAACTGTCAGGAGTTTATTTTATTGTATTTTCTCAAAGGTCGATAATTGATATATTTCGATTTAATTAGTTAGTGAGGTAGGTTATCACGTTAGATATGTATTTAGGTTGTTTACCTTCCCAAGAGATTCATTGAATGAATTTTGTGCAGAGATGTTAATAACAGTTACTCACGATAATATTTAGACTCGATTTAACTTACTTAGTCTGAAAATTTTCAGACTAAGCCTCAGGTCGTCAAGGGTCAGGTATGATCTTGTCACAATACTTCCAAAGCCTTTATTCGACAGTTAGCCTTGCATTCATAGCCTATATCTCTTGGTTTTTGTTCATATTTGAATTCAACCCCAAATGAAATTCATAAAAATTTCAACAACAACAAAAAATTGCAATTGGTATTATTTTACGAGTAAGCTTATTCATAAACTTATGATTTCTTTAATAAACTGGTATATTCATCAAGTGTTCAACCAATTCTAATAAGTGAAGTCGGACCTTGAACCAATTATGAGTCCGCTTATACTTTTAAAACATTGATATTGCTAAATTCTATCCATGAAATCAAACCAGATCATCAACTTTCGACTTCGTTTTGTAATGAGACGTTGTATAAAAGGTAAGTTCAAGGATACCAATCTTAACAAGGGGTTATGAGGGCTATGTGAATGGGTTCCCCCTTGGTTGGCTCCTTATCAATATTTCATTTGTGCTCTACCCAAGTCTAAGAGCATACCTAGGTTGTAAGAAATGTTGCAGAAGGTCATCTGATATTCTATATCAACTACCACAGAATCTTCAATTTCATGTGCCATTTGACCATATCATTATTCCTTGTAAACGACACTGTCCTTTTGTGCTTCGCTCAACAGAGAGATTTTCATCACGACCCTCCAAATGTTGAGGTATCTTATTCAACAAGTAATGATCTATCCTTCTACTCAATTTTTACATGGAACTCATCATCGGACATTTAAAAAAGAGCAAGAAGCTTGAAGCAGTACCTGTACCAAAAGCCAAATGTTTTGACGATGTTGCAACATAATACCTGGACCGAAAAACCATACAGAGAAAATCAAGTCCAACACAAATAGATCTACAGTTCAATCTACAGTTCAAACTAGGGCTAATAAAATCGAGCAGGTCAAGTTGAAACAGCAAAACATGTAATTGAACTTCAAACTTACAAATCTTAAAACTGGAGCTACAAACATGTTTTTCTCTCCAAAGCTACAAATCTCGCTGCTAGCTCCTCCCTTCTTAGCAGGGACTTGTTGCTCCACAACTCCCCTTATTGATATTAGGCACCACCCTCACGCTATCATCCTTTATCATCTTTCTTGGTATTAGGCACCACCCTCACCAATATTTTTGGCACAACGATATAATTATATATCTCCATCCACCCATAGCATGCATATTCTAAGGTTGTCGTTGAGAGAAGAAACCAGGGGATTATGGATATAGGAACTATCAATGTATGCGGGAGCAAGCGACCTTCGAGAAGGACATTGGAGAAGGAACTCACACTGTTTGTGAAAGGCTGGCACCATCGAGCGGAACGTTGGGCAACGAGATTAAATAAACTTGCTGATATAATCGTTTCTTTAACTAAGGATATTGAATATAGTATTCTTCGTTTTGATTATATTCAATATGCTTTATTTTGATATCTTTAAATGCCAATATATGCTTCCTTTCTATCTCTTTAAATATAAGAGATATATGTTTCTTTTAAATACAAAATGTTATATATTGAGCTTTTCTGCTTAATACGAAATTCATAAGTAACAATTTTTTATTTTTTTATTTTTTTTAAATAACAAGTAAAATATTTTATTTATAATAATATGTGCATTATATATAACTTTTTATTTTAATTTATTTATAATATAATTATAACTTATATAATTATATAAGTTTAAATCTAGAGGGGTAGGGTATGTATACTTTAGATTTTATCAGTCAAATCGCTGGGCAGAGGAGGATCCCTTGTCCCACAAACAAGGGGGTCTCATATACCAATTTGATGTGGCTTAACGATAACCTTAAAAATAAATTATTATTATAATTATTATATTTTAACTTTTAAAACAATAATTTCATATTAAAAATAAGATTTAAATATAAAATTATCATTTCTTCTATTAAAATATGAGTGTTTTCTATAAGTTTTTTAAATAAATAATGTTATAAATTTATTAATTAATATAAATAGAGAAAAATGTCACCTATTTGAGAATACACTTTACTTTATTTTATTTTATTTTATCTTATCTTATCTTATCTTAGATGAAGACATCATTCTTACCATTTCAATATATTTGTCCAAAAGTTAATGTGATACATATAATATATCAATAATACATTTGATTTTTTCCTACTTATTAAATTTAATGTTAAATTTAATATGTAACCATTAAATAATAAAATATATAAAAATATTTATTTATAAAAAATTAATTAAATAATTTAATTTTATAATTATTAATCATTTGTTTCTATAGAATAAAAAACAACATACATGATGTTTTATTATCATATTTATTTATGTATATTATAAATCATACTTATTAAATTTAATGTTAAATTTAATATGTAACCATTAAATAATAAAATATATAAAAATATTTATTTATAATAAATTAATTAAATAATTTAATTTTATAATTATCAATCATTTATTTCTATAGAATAAAAAACAACATATATGATGTTTTATTATCATATTTATTTATGTATATTATAAATCATATAGATGTTGAGAAAATTAATAATGATTAATGGATTTATAAATTTTTAAATAAAATTAATATAGTCAATAAAATATCATAATTTTTATAATATAGAAGTAATAATTAAAAATATTTTTGTGTTTTTTTACCATACATCTATTTTTTTTAGATGAAGACATATTTGTTAAACACTCTTGCATTTGTCATACATATAACATATACATAAGTTTTTTTTAAATCAATTTATTATATTTGAATAAACATTTTGTTTAAGACAATTTCCTAAATTTTGAAAAAAAGAAAATGGATTTTTTTTTAAATTTATATTTTATGTTAGAATTTTTTTTTTAATTGAAAAGATTTTTTTTTTAAATTTATATTTTATGTTAGAATTTTTTTTTTAATTGAAAATTGATTTTTTTATATAGAAGATTAAAAAAAAATGTTGTGTTAGATAATTGCACTCAAACATAGAAGAACATTGCATTGAAACATACAAGAACATCGCATTGAAACATACATCGCACTAACATATTTAGGAACATCACACCGGAACATACATGAACATTGCACTAAAACATACAAGAAGATTGCATTAAAACATACAAGAACATCACATTGAAACATATAAGAACATGCTGGAACATAACCCTTAAGGAATGTCGCAATGTGACATAACCCTTGATGAAAATCATAATGCAACGTAACTATCGAGGAGCATTGCAATTCGACATAAGTTGATGAATATGTATTCCACAATGTGAAATAATCACCAGGGAACATCACAATCCAAAACAACCCTTAAGGAATGTCACAATGCGACATAAACCTTGATGAACACCATAATGTTGAATAATTGAAGAGGAACATAGCAATTCCACATAAGTCAACCAATGACATGTTTATCACAATGGATCACAATTATTTAGGAACATCACAATGGAACATTACCCTTCAAAAATGTCACAAGGCAACATAAAAATTGAGGAACATCACATATGACAAAACTAATGAGGAACATAGTAATTCAACATACGTAAATGAATCTAAATGGCATAATGTGAGATAGGAATTGGAGAATTTTTCAATGTGACATGATACTTGATGGACATTTCAATGCAACATAACCATTGAGGAACATCACGATGTGACATAACCCTTGAGGAATGTCACAATTTTACATAACCATCGAGGAATTTCGCAATGTGACAAAACCATTGAGGAACATCTCAATGCCACAGAACCATTGAGGAACATTGCAATGTGACACAACCATTGATGAATATTGAAATGTGACATATCCCTTGAGAAACATTGTAATGTGACATAACCATGAGGAACATTACAATGTAACAAAACCATTAAGGAACATTGCAATGCGACACAACCATTGAGGAATGTCACTACATGACAAAACTCTTGAGGACCGCAGTCATGTGATATAACCATTGAGGAATGTTGCAATGAGAAGAAACCATTGAGGACCATCACATCTGACATAGCCATTGAAACGTCGCAATGTGACACAATTATCGAGGATCATTGTAATATGACATAACCATTGAAGAACGTTGTAATGTGACAAAACCCTTGAGGAATGTCTCAATTTGACATAATACATGATAAACATCACAATGTGACAAAACCATTGAGGAACATACCAATTTGACATAAGTCAACCAAGATGAATGCCATAAAGAAACATTACCATAATAAACCATTTTTAAACATAATTAACATTGTCAACAATAATGAACTATTGTCGACTAAATACAACCATGGTTAACATAAATCAACCATGATAAACATTGCAATAAAAAACATTGAGGAATGTCTAACAATAGGAAAACATGGTCAGCCATAGTCAACCACAATCACCATGGTTAACCATTTTGAACCATAATAAAAAATGGTCAAACATAGTCAAACATGCTCAACCATTGTCAACAAAAGTGAACCATACTTAAACACAATCCACCATAATCAACCATACTCAAATATATTGAACTAAATTCTACTATCGTCAAACATGGTCAACCAAAGTTAACCATGGTCAACCATAACTAGGCATGCTCAACTATTGTCAACCATGGTTAACAATAGTCAACCTTGGTTCACTATGGTCAACCGAAGTCAAGCATGGTCAACCATAGCCAAACATGGCTAACTATAAAAAAAAGTGATGGTCAACTATGGTCAATCCATAGACAACCATGGTCAACTAATATCAAGCATAGTGGACCATGGTTGACCCAAGTCAACCATGGTCCACTAATGTGAAAAACCAACCAATTCGTAGATGAGCATGATCAACCAATGTCAACCATGGTTAAGCATGATAAACATTGCAATATGGAAAAACCATTGAGAAATGTTAGAATCTAACTATAGTAAAACATGGTCAACCATAGTCACCATGGTAAACCATACTGAATATGGTCATCCATAGTCAACAATAATCAAACATGGTTAACCTAAGTTAACTAAATCCAATTGTAGTCAAACATGGTCAAATATATTCAACTGTTGTTAACAAAAGTTAACCATAGTCAACTAAAGTCAACTATAGTCAAACACATTCTACCATAATCAACCATATTCAAATATATTCAACTAAAGTTTACAATAGTCAAACATGATCAACCAAAACTTGGCATGGTCAACCATAGAAAACCATGGTCAACTATGACCAACCTATAGACAACCACTGTCAACCCATCAACCATACTCAAACATGATCAACCATACACAAACATTTTTGTACATTGTTAACCATAGTCAATCATAGTCAAACATTGTTAACCATAGTCAAGCATGAACAACCATGGTCAACTAAGGTCAACCAAAGTCAACCATGGTTAAATACAACTATCGTTGGTCGAACATGTTGAACCATATCCAAACATGGTCAAACTTTCTTAACCATAGTCAACCATAGTCATCCATATTCAATCAAAATCAACCATGGTCAACCAGAGTTAAGCATTTACAAACATGGTTAACCATATTCAAACATGATCAACCACCATCAACCAAATGTCATGTATAATCAATCATCATTAATTACAATTAAACATAGTCAATCATGGTTAATTGTAGTCAACCATAATAGACCATGGTTGACCCAACTCAATCATAATTAAGCATAATCAACCATGACCAACCAAAGTCAACCATAGTGAAACATAACCAAACATGATCAACCATATCCAACCATACTAAACCATAGTCAAAGGTTGTCAACCATACTAAAATATCATAGAATTTTATATAATAATTATATTGATATTTTAATTCACAAATCTACTAAACTTCCCATGCACCAATCAACTAACACAATCAAATAATTAAAATTGGTTGATATAAGTTGATCAACTTCATTAATTTAAAAATTTTAAAAATGACATTATCCATACATATCAACCATTTTTAACTATGTAATTTTGTTAATACAAATACCTTAAAAAAACTCTCACTCTATTTCAAGTCAAGCCACCTTACAAATATTAAAAAATAAATAAAACATAATAGAATGATGAATCACTAACCTTCTTACCTTTTCCTTTTGAAGAAATTGAAATTTCGTCCAGTATTCTTCAAGCCTCCTAAGAGACAAATCATTTCTATCTTCTACAATGGCCGATAGGCTAATCTCTATACATCCAACAATTTCAATTGAGATCATATGTTTAATTTTACGTCCAGAATTTGTTGAATCCATTCCTCTTTTCTCCATCAAATTTATTCCAATAGGAGATATTACTTCCCATTGCTCCTTCAAGCTCGTTCATCTTTTTTCCATCAAATTTCTTCCAATGGAGGAGATATTACTTACAATTGCTCCTTCAAGCTCACAGCTGGTATGTCTTCCAATAGAGAAAAGACAGATTTCCCCATCAACTAGTTCTATCTATTAGTCAGATAAAACATAACATTTGGTTTACCGTAAAAACCATAAGGTTTCCTTGGTCCAACATGAATAGCAGAGCTGCAACATTGCATCCTAAGAACCTTTGACCATTTAAAATGCCCTTTCAAAATTCTTTCAAGTATCACGACTCCTACAAAGTGCCAATATATCTTTACAGTATTTCTATAGTCGGTATATTATTCCTTCTCCCAAACCATCTCCTTAGACCCCAGCTCTTTTGTGTGCTTGACCTATTTTTTTATTAAAAATTTGTCCCAAGGTTGGTCTCTTCTTCTATCTTGAATTGATTTTTTTTACCAGCTGCGTGCTTACCTGTTTTTTAAGTCAAAACCTCTGTCCCAAGGTTGGCTTCTCCTTCTTCTATCTTGAATTGATTTTTTCACCAGTTGTGTGCTTGATCTATTTTTTATTAAAAAATATGTACCAAGGTTGGCTTCTCCTTCGATTTGAATTGATTTTTTACCTGCTGTGAGCAAAATAATGGTTTTTTATTCAAAACAATACGTACAAAGGTTGGCTTCTGCTTCTTCTATCTTGAACTGATTGTTTACCAACTGTGAGCAAACAATGTGTTTTCCACAACCTGCCATTTTCCCATTTCTCCTTTCCTATCTTGAATTGATTTTTTACCAGCTATGAGCAAAATAATGTGTTTTACACAACCTACCATTTTCCCATTTGCAGTGTATGGATAAAATACACTTCCCATGTAAACCCTCCTTTCATGTCATGTCATCGATGAAATGACATCAATAACATAAAACAAAAAAAATCTTGCAAGTTATAATATTAAATAGCGACATAATATCGATCAACATACTTGTTTTGTGTTTTATGACATCACGTGAAGATTTTATGATCATTCGATTGTTGTTTCTTTCAAAATGCCTGCAAGAAAAATGCTAGTAAGACCATCGAGAGGCTCGCCATTCTTCACCATTTCTAATACCTTTCCCATGGTCTACGCATCGGCGATACAAATATCTAACTGAACAGAGTTCACATGGCTGTAAAATTTCTTCCATGTATTAAAACCACCTGTGCCATTCAAATAGATTCTGATCGCTTCTCTGTGTATGGTTTTTATATACAGACGGGGTCTACTGGTTTGTCCATTTGTTGGGCACTGGTTTGTCCATTTGTTGCCATCAAAAGTTCATTGTCCATACGCGTGATCAAATTTGAAAGGATATTCTTAACTTCCAGTTAAATTAACAAGAGTAAATTAAATACATATTTAAAAAAAAACAAATTTAAGGATCAAATAAATTAGTGTAGAAATTTCAATAAAAAGATAATAAGAAACCTACTTTGTAATTTCAAATACAATATTTTGATGGGTTATATATACATTAATAATACTAATAAATCATAAATATTTGACCATATTTTTTTTTGGAGGAATTCCAAAGTGTTAAAAATGATAATATAAAACTCTAGACACAATTACATAATCAAATATTTGTGTAGACGTTCATATAAGAGATGATATAAACTATGTATCCATATGATGCATGAACACTACTTCTTACATTCATATTTTGAGCATTATAATACACCATGAGTGGGCCTACTGGTTAAGAACATGTGTTTCCTCTTAAGAGGTCACATGTGTTTGGTGTATGGCTTGGTAGTGACCTTAAAAATAAAGTATTATTATTATTATTATTATTATTATTATTTTGAACATACCTCAATCCTTCCTAACCATGAGAGTCATGTTCATTCTAGATCTCATTAGAACAAAATACATTGTTGTAGATCTTAATACCTTTATTTAAAGATGATATTGTATCAAAATACTATAAAAGCAACAAAGAGACCCTACCTTCTTTATAGGCCTCTTGGAACATGACCATCTAGCATGATTGCATCAATCGATTTCTTATTATTTAAGGTAACACGTTTATGATTTGAAGCTTCCCAAGATCCATAGAAACATGAAATTAAAGGAAATTACTCATCAAAACCACCAAGTATTTTATTTTTATTGATGATATTGATTGTTCCCTTTATCTCTCAAACCATGTGAAAATGTATGAAAGAGTAGGATGTTCAAGCATAATCCCTAATGCATAAGTTGGATGATAATAAAATTATGTTACCTTCTCCCTAGATTTCTTAGGAATCCTAGCTAGTTTCAAAAATGTCATTAAAAGCATTAATGCTACAAAGGATACATCTCTTTGAACTTGGGCTTGGGATGAGGTAGGGGGAAAGAGATCTATTTGAAATTCTCAAAATATCTGAAAGTGATGTCACACTAATGTCAATGTTGCTAGAAACAAAAAGAAGAAAGTGAAAGAGTGTGATAGATAAAGATACATACAATCGGGAAAAGGGGAATGATCATTCTCGAGAACAATGGAGTGAGGATTTGATGATGCTATAAATTGAATGAAAAAAATCACAATTCTCATTGTTTTAATCCCAATTTTAGGTTGTGTGATGTTGACAAGGTTCATTTTTTGCAAATTCATATCTAAACGATCAAGAACATACAAGTTAGAAAATTTCACCAAGATTAATAGAGTTTTTAATCTCAAATAAATTATTAAATAGTTTTATGTGAAACAAAGAAAAACTACTCATTATATTTATCATAAGCTTGACCACACTTGTACAAGATTGGTGGATTGTTGAGAGATTTACATCCAATTATTAATTGTGTTATGTTCCCATTATCTATTGTATTAGTGGGGATGCCATGAATTACATACCAAGTGGTTGAAAGGCCCACAAATGTGCTGAAATAATAATCATATTAGATACCAAAGCTATATAGATGTCATGAATTTTAACATAGTATGAACACATATAAACATAGAGAGATGAAATATGAATATGAAAAAAAATATGACCTAATTTCCCTAGGTTCACTCAATGTATATTGTTTGCTCTTCAAAATTGACATTGAGCAACTCATTTGTAATTAATCTTACCAATAAGCTCCCAATGCCATTACAATTTACTTCCATAACATATGGCTAATTGTTTTGGATTTTTACAGAACTAAGGGAGGAGACAAATATAAGGAAGGAAAATGGCATTATGGTCACTATCGAAGGTCACAATGATAACATAGTAAATGGGATTATAGAAAGTGTGGGATTCAAAAGCATGAAGTATGTAAATTAAATGTGATGTCAATTCTCATATTGACAAGAGTTAATAATTCTCATAACACATGAATTCAAGTGGGGATTCACAAAAAAAAGTTGTCAATTTCTTTGGGAAGGTTTCATTAAGTGACACATAAGATGGTGCATACACCAATATGGTGTAGGATATTTATCTAGGTGTGAGATGTGTGATATATTTAATATTGTGGAAAGGTACATTATAGAAGAGTACACTATATCATGGAATAGATAAGAGCCAACTAGAATAGATATGACTTTATTCTTTAGATGTCAAAGACATGTAGTGTGTGATGGACAATGCTCATTGACCAAATAAACATTAAAAGTGAGGACATTGATGAGTTATTGAAAATATGACCCTTCTTTTGACGTTTTATGATATTTGTTGTCCTTCATAAATCCCAAGTGATTTTTAAAAATTACATTTTTTTCGAAGGGTATTTTTTGAATTACCCTTTTAGAACAAGTTTGAACCGACAAAATTGAAAGCGAGTCAAGCAAAAGCGAACTTTTTATTAATTCTCCTATATTTTGTTGACCGAAATTGATACAAAACTTCTAATTTGTATATTTGAACCAATCAAAATTCAACAAAATATGAGAAATAATGTATTTTTAAATTTTTTTTAACAAAATCTCAAAAATAATGTATTTTATAATATTTGTTCATACAAAACTTCAAGTCTCTTTATTTGAAGCAATCAAAATTCAAGTAAGAACATGAGAAATAATGTATTATTCATATTAACAATTTGAACCAATAAAAAAAACACTTGATAAACAATGTATGTTAACGATTTTTAATTTTCCTCATTTATGTTGACGTGTTGTGATAAAAAACCTCATATATCTATATTATTGAAATTAAAAATTTTAACGAAAGCCGAAAAATAAATATTTTATATATTAAAGTAAGTCTGAATTCTATACACTGGATCAAAAAGTTGTCCAACCTCTTCGAGACCCTTGCCTTCCCAACCCAATTATCCCTCGCGGTGGGAATGAACCTCATAGTTACCAAATCAACAAGCCTTACTCCCTTAATTTATACTTGGAATCCAAATCAACAAGCCTTAATCCCTCAATTTTATACTTGGAATCCAAATAAACCAAATAAACCAGCCTTGCTCCCTCAATTTTATACTTAAATAATCTACTATAGTATCAACTCTTAAAAAACCTCCCCTACCTAGGCTTGCTCAAAGTAAAATTGAGGTCTTTTCTCACTATGACCTTGTTCTCCTTTAAGTATTTCAACTACCTTCATAAGGATCATAATAATTTAAAACTAAGAGCCCATGACCAATAAATTAAAAGTAAACTTGGTGTAGTGAAAGCAACAAATTCTACTATAGTATCAACTCTTAAAAAACCTCCCTTACCTAGGCTTGCTCAAAGTAAAATTGAGGTCTTTTCTGACTATGACTTTATTCTCCTTTAAGTATTTCAACTACCTTCATAAGGGTCATAATAATTTAAAACTAAGAGTCCATGACCAATAAATTAAAAGTAAACTTAGTGTAGTGAAAGTAACAAATTAACATAAGGATAAATATTTTTCTCCACTATATAAACATTCCACCAAAATTACCATCACATCTAATGCAATGAAATCCAAATCCCTAAATAAGTATTTAACCCCTCTATAACATTATTACTTTGCCCCATTATTCCATGAATCAAGAAGACATCTAGATTATGAGCTTCCACCAACCTAGCTAAATCAAGTATTTTTGAGGCATTGGTGAACCCTCTTGAATTGTAGGACAAAACACTCATTTTGAAACCCTAAAAGGGATATGTCCTACTCTAAGGATATCTATTGCGTTTTATTTCCTCAAGTTGAATCTCAATCAAGTATTTTTCCTATGCATGATGCAACAATATACATTTCCCCCCAACAAAGGATGGACTAGTGTCCTTAAAAGTATCTAAACCAATCTCCCCTACAACTTCCTTGGACCCTCCATCCTTGTTTACTTTCTTTGGCTTTAGAGAATAACTACTAGCTCTTCTAGAGACCATGTCCATCTCTTTCCTAGAATTTTCATAATGTAACTCCTATTTAGTAGAAGAACATGTCGAGGATCTATCTAAAGATGTTACAAGGCTTACATTTTATTTCCCTATTTCATGGTGAAGGGATTCCTTCCTTTGTCGATGACTAGGTTCAATATCACTACTCTTCCTCCCCTTCCAAAACTTTTTAGGGACCTCTAAAGGGAAGAGGAAAACTACCTTATTCCAAAAATACAAATTAGATTTGACCTACTCTAGAACAATATTTTCAAGTGAAGATAAATACTTACCAATATTGCAACTTGCTTCAACCTTTGAAACCTGGGTATCAACGTTCAAATCCATTTGTCATTCCAATGGACATCGAACATAGTTAATGAGGTAAATCATTGTTACACCACTTTTTTCAACAACCCTAGCCACAACCTCATCTACCACCACTAAGACAAGGTTATTTTTCTCTCTCTGCACCAATTTCTCATGAATCTCCTTATCTTCCTTCAGACCCAAATCATTCTTTCTCCAATTTTTCCTTGAAAAAGAATTACTAAAATTTGTAGCATTGTGGCCATAAATATGAGTTACAATCGACACATTTGAAAAGAATTGATTGTAATCCAAAATATGAGAGTAACTCACATCACCTGTAATAATATCCATACTATTTGAAAATTGTCGCAAAAGTCCATTTCCACCAAAACCCTATCAATTTTCCAAAGAGAGATTACGTGAAACCCTAAGTGAACATCCATGGTTTTCCCATGGTATTCCCCAAATGATTCTTGATTTATGTCAATGCTCTCTCAATGTAGAACTCCAATCAGATTCCAGGAAGATTCACCTAGATTGGGATACTTTTAGAAACCTTTGAACATTGGTTGAAGCATACATATCATTCCTTCAAGGATAAAAAGGGTAAGCACCAATACCATTTTTCCTGCATAATATTGTGATCATCCTCCTCAGTTTTGAATATGAACCCTAATCATCTTCTCATGATAATATGGAAAACAAGGCCTTAGCTAATAAATAGAGTTCAAAACCTTTGGATCCACCTAGTTAGACCTTACTTTGCAATATAATGAAAATAAAACCTCACTATGAGTACCTTCCCAGAGGACTCCATCACTTGCTCCAACCACAAGTCCTCCCCAAAACCATTCACACTAGAGATTTTCTAAAATGGACTATCCTCCTAGGCTTATCATAGCTCTATGTATCACATGAGCCTAGGAATATGGCATCCATTTTCAAATAACCACTCAATACTTCAAAATTGATTCCTTGACCAATAAACCCCTCACCTAGACAACACAATTCATCTCAGCATTGAGGATTATCATTTGAAGTTTTTTATAGTTCCACTTCCCTAGAACCCAATCTAGAACAATGAAGAGCCACTTATGTGACTTGAACACATTCAACGGGAACAATAATGGAAGCTCTATAATGAAGAGTCATCCCCCACTTCATGGTGCGTCACCATTCTATACGTCTGCAGTTTCTCGCAGCTGATCATCCGCTTGTTGTGAAAGAAAAACACTTGTTGTTAGTCAACATTATATTCATTCACAATCGACGCATAATTCATATTTTTCAAATGCATACACACAATAGGAAATTTTCATTCTTAACTTCGTCTTTTAATAAAGGGGGTTAGGATAGAGAGTTACTCCTTTTAAAAGTACTTCAAATGGAGTTTCTACGCAACTCGTCCATGAGACCAAGCAGGCCAAGTGTTGTAACCACGCTCTGATACCAATTTGTCACACACCCACTACACCAACTAGGAATTTCCTTTTTCTTTATTTTTTTCTTTTTGTCTTTTCTTTGAGGGACAGAATCCCTGAATTTCCATGGGGCCTAGCATAGACCATACCTTCCCTTATCCTCCTCCATGTGATCGTTGGCTATGACCACAGGCCTTACCAAAAAGGCTCTTTCGGCTTTCGCGATTCGGGGAATTGCGATGCAAGCGTTCCCCTGTTCCCTGTCTTTCGAAATGTCGAAAATAGAAAGGATCTAACAAATACTTAGCTCCTCCCTTGGGTTTCTTGTCATATGACCGATCCTATGACCTGGTGCTAATCTTATAAATTATTTCGAGGTTTCGCGATTCAAGGAATCACGATGCAAGCGTTCCCCCTTTCCCTTTTTTTATCCCTAGGACTCGAAAGCCTGGTATCATCCGGATCTACGGTCCAGATCGTCGGCTTGATCAATGGCCCTAATTAAATCTTGGAATTCTACCTTTCAGGATTTCTGGTGGGGTCTTTACTCCTATTCCTCTGATGTCCAGAACCCCAGTGGCTTTAGACCTTCGCCATGCGTCCCCTACAAATGGACGGTCCAGATTCTTTCGGGACCCGAAATGTTGATTCTCAAGTTTTGACCCTTGATTAACTGCTAGCACCTACCTCCTCCTTCTACCACATGACTCTGTCTGTGACCTACGGCTCATCCACAGAGCGCGTCGGGGTTTCAGGTACCGGGATTTTGTGACTTGCAAAAATGAGGGGTCTTACCCTTTGGTTTCCTGGGTGCTGAAATGCTAAAACCTATTCATGCAAAACCCGCTCATCCAGAGAGCGCGTCGGGGTTTCGGTTACCAGGATTTTGTGACTTGTGAAAATGAGGGGTCTTACCCTTTGGTTTCCCAGGTGCTGAAATGCCGAAACCTATTCACGAAAAGCTGACTCATCCACATAGCACGTTAGGGTTTCGGGTACCAGGATTTCGCGACTTGCGAAAATGAGGGGTCTTACCCTTTGGTTTCCCGGGTACCGAAATGCCGAAACCTATCCACGCAAAACCGACTCATGCATAGAGCACATCGGGGTTTCGGGTATCGAGATTTCATGACTTGAGAAAACGAGGGGTCTTACCCTTTGGTTTCCCAGGTGCCAAAACGCCAAAACCTATTCACGCAAAATCGACTCATCCATAGAGCGCGTCAAGGTTTCGGGTACCGAGATTTCGCGACTTGCGAAAATGAGGGGTCTTACCCTTTGGTTTCTCGGGTGTGGAAACATTGAATACCTAAGAGAACTACTCTCTCTTGTACAAGGTTTCTAGACTCAGATCACATGATCCTTCAATGGTTTCTTGGGTAATTATCCCTAGGCTTGGTGACCTGACTGAAAAGCCTTCCTAATTCGCCGAGCTATGAACTCTGTGTCAGGGGTAAAGTAAACTCGTGGGTTTACTAAAATGGTAGTCTTTTCAAGGGACTCACTCTGGCTCTAGAATGTGAGGGAACTTCCCGGGAGGGGGTGCCTTCGGGAAATCAAACCAGGACACCGTGCGAGTCAAGTAGATGGAACAAATCTCAAGGGAATAGACTCATATTCTGAACTTATTCATTCTCTACATAAACCGATTATGGTCATATAAGTATAAGCATGCATCCATTATTTTCGAACGAAACACCAGGCAAACACTTCTATACAAAAACCATTTATGAGTGTACAAACATGAGCATGCGTCCAGGATATTCAATTCAAGATGCAAGATATAAACACTTATCAGAAACACCAGGTGTGACGCGACTGCTGAGAGGGGTGCTCGTTTCCACCCAAACGTAGGCTCAGTGACTCCAGATGGATTTACCACTATCCACCCCTGAGCTAGACCACGATGCTTGGAGATTTAGTCTCCTACTTCCAGTTCAGTGGAAGTCAAGGATGAAGGTTACTCTCCTCTTCCTGATACAGAAAAATAATCCCAGATGAAGGTTACTCTCCTTCTCCTATGTTTAGAACTCCCTGTGTTTCCAGAGTTTCTTCAGTTTTCTTCTGCGATCCCTGTCGTGCACGCTCTCCTCTCCACTGCCCCTTACCACACTTCCTCCCTTGCCTTTTCTTTTCAAGATTGCATGTGGCGTGAATTTCCCCATCCATGGTCAGGTCTGGGAGCTGTTACGGATGGGCGGTTCACCCCCATCCCCTCATTAACTCTTGAGGAGCCTCCCCACCTACCAATCTGATGGGAAATTCATTCCAGGGTCAGAGAGTTGCTTTGGTCTTTGAGCAAGTAAAAACAAGTACAGTACTTGCTCGGTGGAAGTTAACGCAACCATTCCAGGTCCCTTCCATGACCTCCCATTAGCCATCGTGGTCTCTTTTAGCACATCCCCCTCTCAGCAGTCATGCAACACATAATCATAACATAATTTACATTCATCGACCTTTTATACAAAGGTCCATCAAATCAAACATTCACATCTTTGAGTTTGCCATAGTTCTTGGCCAATATAGTTATTTTTACAGACTGGGGGAAACATGGT
>WSFP011432737.1:0-21443 GCA_009831015.1 Picea engelmannii
GAAGGTGGCTACAACCACCTATCCTTTCCCCATCCAACCGCCCTGAAATATAAATGCCAAATGTAGACAACCTGTCACTGTCACTGAATCAACCACTGCCATTGTCAACTTGTCACTGTCAACCTGTAACAACATGTACCAATCAACCTGCACCAAACAACCTGTACCAATAACCTGAACCAACATGTACCATGCATCAACCATGCATCAACCTTGACTCATCAATATGTACCAACATCATCAACTATACACTTCATGTATGTGCCAACTCATCAACTATACACCTCATGTATGTTCCAACTCATCAACTACTTGTCTCAACCATGTACCCAACATGTACCTCGACCATATACCAAAGACATACACCAATATAACCATAAAAAATTATCTAACAATTCATCACTCTATCCATAAACCAAATACCATAAACCCTTACATCAAACCATGTTCCATAACCTCACTGTTATGTAGCCTCAAGCTAAACCAACAACTTCAACAACACATCACAACCAAAAGACCAATACCCATATGCCAAATACCAACAACAAAATACCAATTGTATCCCTCAACAGAGCAATCACACACATACATAGTACACCAATATTTTTATGTGGAAACCCAATGCGGGAGAAAACCACTGAATGATTTTTCTTATATGTCTTTAAGAATTACATTCATTGGAAGCACCAACTTCCTGTGTTTTCCAACTGCAACTGGAAGGAAGCTACAACCCCCTAGTTTCTTAGACTACAACCTGAGGGAAGCTCCAAATTCCCAATTTTCTAGCTACAACCAGAACGAGGCTACAACCCCATATGTTCTCTTGCTACAACCAGAAGGTGGCTACAACCACCTATCCTTGCCCCATCCTGTCGCCCTGAAATATAAGTAAAATGATGAAAGCACTTTCACACTGTCATTGTGAGATATACCACTCTAAACCTGTACCAATATGTGCCAATAAACTATAACCAACCTGTACCATTGTCCTGTAACCAACCTCTACCTGTACCCTTCATGTACCAACAAAACCCAACAGGTGCACGACTCATCTATGCTATAGATTGTGTATGTACGCGACATGTCTGTACTGCAGCCCGCGTATGTACATGGCATGTCTATACTGCAGCCTGTGTATGCCTTCTGAAATCTATGGTTTTTCACTTTTGTTGAAATTCAGACACTCTCCTACCTCTTGTCAAATCAACCTGCAACTTGTCACTGTGTTCAACTTGTAGATGTTCCCTATGCATACATCCTCATACATATCGCTTAATCAAGTGCATATATCTCTCTCTAGTCATGTGCCATACAAGTGTGTATAATCATGAACACGTATAATAACCCTCACATGGACTAGACATCAAACCCTTGCCGATATGCAGCCAAAAACTTCACAAACAACTCCGCAAACTCTTCACAACAAAAAAAAACCTTCAACCATGTACCAAGAATACTAGTTATACCTCAAACACTTGAACCAACAAGAGGTATCAATGAATACTATCAAGTATACCATCATTGTACTTATATAGATCTAACTTATACAATAAGTGCCATACAACCAATAACCTCTCTAGGGAAAATCATCAAACCCTCATAGCCATATCTATTGTACACAACAAAATCCAACTACTCATAGAAATAAGAAATACCTTTTAAACCAATAGATAGATCTGATGTACCTGATCACTATAGACCTTCCTGGGAGCTTGCTTTCAAACTCTTGAGACCTGACAACTTCAACAACTAAACCTTCCATGGATTATTCCCACAAGTATGCACCCTGATCTACTCCTAGACCGTGTTTGTACGCGCTTTGTTCTACTACCAACCCGTGTATGTACGTGGATTCCTCCACTACAACCCACGTACACCTCAAAAACTAGGGTTTTTCGGTATTTTCTGCAACTCCGAAAAATTCGTTGTCAATCCTTTGTGTCGCCTCAGACTTGCACGACTTTAGATGTATCAATGAGTACCTGCAATGAACCTTTCATAGTAATAGATATTCAATGTGCTCAATAGGTGCTAATATGAGAGCCTTTCTCTCTTATTTATACTTCCATGTAGCTTCCTCAAGGGGTTACCTTCTAACCTACTTAACCCAATTTCCTTTTTTTGGGCTAACCCACTTCTAACCACTTGTCCACGTCTAACCCACTTTGCTACAAATAGTAAGTTCTCCGTTTCTAGTTGCAACTAATTTATTTTTAATTATTTTCTTATTGCAACAACTTAACCCATGATTAAATCCTAGTTTCACCCACTTGACTAGTCAACTTATTCTAGGGAATTCTAGAATAATTTGACTTCTTTAACCTTCTAGATAACTCATGGAAGTGCTCTAACTTCACAAGGCCATAACTCTCTAACCGTGAGGAGTTACGCGACATTCCACATATCACCGGAAATGGAATGAAATGTACTATCCATCTGAATATTTTTACCTTCAAATATACGAACCTTCATACCAATATACATCAAACAAACTTTAATCCTCTAGCTGTATTGTTGGGGCTAGCAAAATTTGCTACTAGAATTTCTTCAAGGGTTGAAATCATTGAAAACCAACCCAATTAATCAACAGTTCCTTACACACTGGCTCTTCATCACCCATGTGATCATAACTTGTGACCGAGGGTTGGAACCAAGTCCTCCGAACTTCAGCCTTCAGGCTATTCTCCCTTTACAATCTTCCAACTCTCCCGGAGTTTGACCTACCGAAGTGGTCATAAAGTAATGTTGATTGCTTATTGTCAGTTGACAACTCCCCCTTATGCTATCCTTCCACTGACTTAATCCAACGACTATGACTTAATCAAGTGTTGAGATTGACGATATTTATTTATTTTGGGAGTTCAGTACTATGGGACTCCAAGATATTACAACTTTAAAGTCGTTTAACTCCCCCAAAGTTATACCTACGAAGTGGTTACACCATCCTTCCATTGCTGGATCTAACGACTCACATTACTCCCAAATTCTTCCCCGGATCTAACGGTTGGTGGGATTTTGGAGCTTCGGCACTCTGTGACTTCAAGAATTTGTGGCTTACCCTGTCCTTCCACTATACTCGATCGAACGGTCGAGAATTCACCCGAAGTTCCTCCTTGATCAGAAAGTTGGAGGTATTTTGGGGCTTCGACACTCCGGGACTCCAGGAATTTGTGGCTTACCCTATCCTTCCACTATACTCGATCGAACGGTCAAGAATTCACTCAAAGTTCTTCCTTGATACGACCGTTAGCGGGATTTTGGGGCTTTCATGACTTCTTGATTTCATGCCTCTGCCTTGTTTCCAATAATCACAAAAGTGACGAAGTTATGGAGTCTTGAAGCTTTATATCTCCTGCTTGGCTTCAATCAATGACTGATGATCAATCAGTTCGATATGACGGCTCTGGTTACACTTGAAATCTAGATTTGACGATTTTAATCTCTCCCAATCTGTCTGTTGGGACTTATCTCTCTCAGATTCTGGCTCTACCTCGATATAACGATTGAGCTTGCTCCTGAGATGGATCTAACGACTATAATAATCCTGACTGTAATGAGGATCTATTCATTGTTTATGAACGAAAACTTTCATTGGTTCTGTGGGAATTTCGATCCTGATATAGGTTCCTTTGTAGCGCTCCTCCCTTCTAAGATTTTTGACTTGTGGTCTATTTGTTGTAGTTGACATCAATGACAATCGATCTTTCAACAATCTCCCCCTTTGGCATTGATGGCAACACAGTAAGAATCCCTTATTTTAACTGGGTTTTATTGTTAATCATCCCCCTTTGACAACAATGATAGAAGGGATCTTTCTTCGCTCCTCTTGAGGTGATGCTCCCCTTCTCCATGTGCTCATTTTTTATGCTTTTGTAGTTTTTAATGAGGTATGGGAATTACTGCCAATTTCTATCTAAGATTTTTAAAGGTACTTCTTGGTAGAGGTTTTGTGAATATGTCTTCAATTTTCTCTTTAATATCAATATATTCCACTTTAACTACCTTTTGAAAGACTTGATCTCTTAGAAAATGGTATTTAATTGGGATATGCTTGGTTTTAGAATGCATAATAGGATTCTTAGAGATATTTATGGCACTAGCATTGTCACAATTAATAGTGATTGGATAATCACATTTCACTTGTACATCTTCTAGGGTTTGTTTCATCCAAATTACTTGTGTTCAACAAGATGCAACAATAATGTACTCTGCTTCTGTTGTAGATAATGATATAGATGTTTGAGTTTTACTTAACCATGATACCAAACCTTTTCCTAGGTAGAATTCTCCTCCACTAGTACTTTTCTTGTCATCTACACTACCATCCTAATTTGCATCAGTATATGCAATCAATGTAAAATATTGTGTTTTTGGAAACCATAAACCAAACTCCAGGGTTCCTTTAAGATATTTGAATATCCTTTTTACTACCTTCATGTGAGATTATTTAGGTGCAGGTTGAAATCTACCTACTATTCCTACAACCTACAAGATATTTGGTCTTGTTGTTGCTGCATGTAACAGGCTACCAACCATTGATTTGTACATGGTTTGGTCTACTCTTGGTGAATCATCATCTAGGCTTAGTTTGCATCCTATGACCATGGGAGTGCACATGGGTTTATTGTCTTCCATTTGGAATTTATTTAGCATTTCTTTGATATATTTAGTTTGGGAAATGAATATCCTTTATCTGTTTGAGTGACTTGTAAGCCTGGGAAGAAAGTTAGTTCTCCTAGCATAGACATTTCAAACTCTTTCTGCATTTCTGTAGATTTTGTTTTTCTTAGTATAGTAAGATTACTTCCAAATATGATATCATATACATATACCACCACAACAATCATATATTGATCCTTAATTTTGATATATAGGTTGATTCCAGTTGTCCCTCTCTTATGTCCTTGTTTTTGCAAATACTGATCAAGTCTTGAGAACCATGCTCTAGGGGCTTGTTTAAGACCATACAGAGCCTTCTTTAGTTTGCACACACAGTCCTGATTTTTTGTTGATATGAATCCTTATGGTTGCTCAATATATACTTCTTCTTCTAATGTTCCATTTAGGAATGCTGACTTGACATCCATCTAATAAATTTTGAAGTTTCAGAAGTATGCAAATGCCAGGAATATTCTGATGGTCTCTAGTCATGCTACTAGGGAAAAAGTCTCTTCAAAGTCAATAGATTCCACTTGGGAATATCATTTGCATACTAATATGGATTTTTTCTTTATGATATATCCATTTTCATTGAGTTTGTTTTTGAATATCCACTTGGTTCTTAGCACATTCTTGTCTTTTGGTCTAGGGACAAGTTACCATGTATGATTTTTCTCAATTTAATCAAGTTCCTTGTTCATCTCTTTTATCAAGTATTCACTCTTGCTGGCTTCTGCAAAATTTTTGGGTTCTATTACTGAAAGCATTGCATGTTCATAATCAAATCTAAGTTTTCTTCTTATTTCTACTCCTACTTTTTTATCCCCTATAATCTGATTTTCAGGGTGATTCTTTTGAACTCTTTTTTATGGTGCTTTTGGTAAGGGTGTTTCTTCCTCATCCATCTCTTCGTAATTTTGTGGTTCATTCTCTTGTAGTTCTTCAATATATTCTTCATATTGTGATTCACTAGTTCTTCTCCATTCATCAATTTTTGATTCACCATGAGATTTATTTTTTCTCAATTTTAGATCATCTATTTTTACATTTGCACTTTCCACTATTGTGCAATCTTAGATTATAACACTTGTAAGACATTTTGTTAGGTGAATATCCCAAAAATATGCATTCATCTGATCTAGAGTCAATATTCCTTAGATTATCTTCATCCCTCTTGATGTAACACTTAATTCCAAAGACTCTGAAATGTTTCACAGATGTTGGTTTTCCAAACCATAATTCATAAGGTGTTTTCTCATGGTTATCTCTCAGTTGTGCTTAGTTAAGTATGTGGATTGTTGTATATATTGCATCTCTCCAAAATTTGTCTCATAGCTTGGCTTCATTCAACATAGTTCTTGCATCCTCTTGAACAACTCTATTTTTCCTCTCAACAAGTCCATTATGTTGAGGAGTTCTTGGAGATGTGAGTTGTCTCTTGATTCCATGATCTTCACAAAACTTATTGAATTCTTTAGAGGTAAATTCCCCTCCATTATATGATCTTAAACATTTGATTTTGAGATCTGTTTCATTCTCTACATAGGTCTTGAATGCTTTAAACTTTTCAACTGCCTCAGATTTTTCTTTGAGAAAATATACCCAGGTCATCCTCGTGTAGTCATCAATGATCAACCTGAAGTAGTGTTGCCCTTGTATGCTTCTAGTCCTAGAGGGCCCACAAAGATCAGTGTGAACAATCTCCAAGGGTTTTGATGTAGAATTCTCTTTTATCTCGAATTTGACTCTGGTCTGCTTCCCTAATTGATAGTGTTTGCAAACAAGACCCGAGGGCTTGATGAATTTTGGCATGTCTTTTACAACTCCCTTTTTTACTAGATTTGATTAGGTTACCAAAGCTCAAGTATCTTATCCTTCTGTGCCATATCCAAATTTCATCTACTTGACTCATATGGCATTCTTCTTCTTCATCAATATCTAAGATATACACATTTCTTGAGGTTCTTGGTGCAATAGCAACTAATTTTCCTTATCCTTCTTCTCTTATTTCACATTTTTGGGAGTAAAAAATGAGTATATGTCCCTGATCACAGGTTTGGATTACACTGAGTAGATTAGGTTTTAAATTTTCTACTAGCAACACATTTTTTGCTTTATTTTTCTTGTTTCCCAAAGAAACTGTGCCTTTTCCTATTATTTTGGCAGATACATTATCTCCAAAAGTGACTTTACCTTTATCCTTTTTTGTCAGAGTGAGAGAAACTTGCCTTTATCTCATGTCATATGTTTTGAGCATCCACTATCAATATACCACTGTCACTTTTTGTTCTTTGCATACAAGGCCACTTTACATTATGTTACTTTTTCTTCTATATGATTTTCTTTCCATGTCTTCTTATCCTATTTGTTAGGATTTCTTATATTCAAGGATTGCATTTGTAATATACATTCACTGATTTTGTGGCTATAGTTGTTGCACTTGTGGCATTAAACAATGTACTTTTGTAAAGGAGAGAATGAATTATAATTTATTTTCTCTATATCATTCTTGTTGTTCTTATATCTTTGGACATTTCTTGATTTGTATCTTTTATAGGCTTTAAAATGTACTGCTTTGTGTCCAAAGTTGTTGCATGAATAGCAATATCCAAGAAATATTTGTTGATATCTAATAGCAGGAGTCCTTTTGATTATTGTATTTCCATTTCCTTCTGATCATTGTGTTTTCTTTTCCTTTTGGAGGAGGTGCTTTCTTATTAAAAACATTCTTTAATGGCACCATATTCATCTTGTTATCTTCTCTTTTTAAGGTATTTCTAAGATCATCTGCATAGCTGATTGATTTTTTATCAGTTTTCTGTGCAGTAGAGGTTGAATTTTGATCATATCCCAATCCCGCTTTATCATTTGGTGATATTTGGCTATTAAGAATATCATTCAAAATATTTGAACTATTCTCAAACTTTGACTAGTGATTTCCTCTTTCTAGTTCTCCTTTCAGCTGACTAATTTCATCCTCTAGCTTTTTACAAACTTGTTGTTTTTCCCATCTCGGTTACAAACACCTGTGTCCTATAACCCCCCCTGCTTCTACCTCGGGTGAGACCTCGTCTGCTTCGCAGGTGTTTCCCAAAGGGCCAGTAGTCGGGGTTTTGTTGGTGCGATGTTAAGTGTTGAACCCTGGGTCTACCCCTGTGCCAACAAATGGTTCCGTTACTAGGACCTGAAACTGTGATTGCTGGGAACTGAAGAAAAGAGAAGCTCTGTGTGTAGATATGCTATTGAAGTGCGCAGTACCCTACTTGACTTGCGAAGCTCTATGCTAAGAAAGAAATCTGATCTGAAGAAAAGAGGTAAGATCTTAAAATAGGTAAAGCTTTGTGCTTTGATAAGAGTAAGATAAGTGAAAACTTTTGTTTTGAAAGCATGAATTTAAGTACGTTTAATAGATTTTGTCCTACTCCGAAGGCTAGGGCACAGTTCGAAGAAATAGTTGATTTGAGTTAATTTAATAGAAACGAAGAAAGATATGTTATTCCTATGCATAGAAAGATTTTTTGGACTAATAAGTGGATTCAGGAACCTAGAAGAAATTTTTGCAGATTGCAGGTCCAGCACTGCGAACCTAGTGCACAGTATAGAAGAGGTTGGGGAATGTTTAAAAGAAAAAGAGGATTGACATTGTGTTATAACTGCAGAAGACCGAGACATCTTGCTAAGGGATGCCCTGGCGCAGGTCCTATTTGTCTTTGCTGTAAGATTGTTGGTCATGAGGTTGAGGATTGTCCAAGGATGATTGCTAAAGTTGAACGAATGAACATGAGACAAGAAAACTATGAAGGAAGTCAAGAGACTAAGGGAATGTTAGAGAATCATAAAGAGAAAGAATTAGAGAAAGCTCAGACTACATTATTACAGTTGAAAGAAATGATGGATGTTCAAAAAGATGTTAGTTTACCAAAGATCCTGAAAGTAAAATAGCGCATAAGTACAAGAATAGAAGACTTCGACATAGATTGTGTCTTGGATGAAGAAACACAAGTGAATATTATGACAAAAGACACTTAATTTTTTTTGGGAAAGCCTATTGTGGTACCTTCATTAGGAAGGATAGGTTTGTTTAAGGGAAAGATGATAACTTTATGTGGAAGAGTTACTAATGTACCTATTACTGTTCATGGAACATTGACTGAAGATGAATTTGAAGTCATTAAGTTTGTTGGGGACAACACCCCTTTCCCACTTTTACTAGGTAAGACTTGGATTGAGGAAGATCATATCAGAAGGAAAGCAGAGGAAGAGGCCATAGAAAAGAAAAAGAAAGAACTAAGGGATTTCATAGCTAGAAAAATAGATCGACTAATAGAAGAACGAGAGGATAACTTGAAGCAACAAAACAAAGTAACAACGCAAGAGGGACAAAAGGCAAGAGAATTAGTTGTGAAGGTTGGAAGAATGCAAGAATATTTGAAGGACCTATCTATGCAAGAAAGAATAATACCCACCCAGGAAATGTTAAAAAAGGGATATTAACTTTAGACCCTTTGAGGGCACAACAACAGTGCAAAGTTACTACGCTAGGAGAAGATAAGAATGAGAATGAAAAGAGGATTCCAGAAACAGTTAGACAAACTCAGATCACAGGAAAGAAGGCAAGAAAGCTCAATAAAAAGAAAGCTAAGTTGGAAAATCTACAGGAAGCTACAGAGACCAGATGGAAGACTTCGTATATTGGAACCTCGCAGGAGGGAGGTTCACAGGATTTGAACCTCGCTGGAACAATAAGACCACGCAGAATGGGACTTCTCCCTAGTGAAGCTATATGATCATTGGAGGTGCCCCGACCATTAGAATGACGCTCTCGAATGGTTAAAAAACACATTTATGGGCTGAAGGATCTCTCTTGGACGTTGAGACCATGCCATAACGGATAGAGTCACATTGATGGAAGCATTCCTGGTCGTTGGAATATTCCATTACGAGGCCTCGCTTATTTAACTTGTCGGTCGCTGCACCGGGACCACTTTTTGATACCCATGATTAACTGAGCTAACAGAGAATTGTCTAAGTGTCGAGCTATGTTATCACAAAATAGACCTCGTTGTCCGTTTGTTTACCCCACTCACCTGTTCGCCTACCCCGACCTATCTGTTTAAAAGTGAGAATGTCGAGCGAACCTAGTGAATTAGAGAAGTCTGTCGAAGAGGTATTCAAGAAGCTAATGGCCGACAAACCATTATCTGAAGGTGTCCATGTGTCATCGAATAGGGGACTGTAGGCTTCCCCTTCGACTAGACATTGTTCTAGTCGTGTTAATCCCGTGACTGAGCAATGAAGTAAGAATCGTGGTGATTTGGCTAATGCGAAGTAGATCCCATCGATCCTACCCGAGTAAATTCAACCTTTGGCTGACACCATTAACCACAACAACATCCCACGAGATTATGAGTACACCTTGTTCACCACGTACATTCTAAAAGGAATATGCGTAGTCGTGAGTCAGTTAGGACAGATCCCGCTGCTAAAGAAAAACGACTTCAATCTAGGCAACAG
The DNA here is from genome assembly GCA_009831015.1 of Picea engelmannii. Lineage (NCBI taxonomy): Eukaryota > Viridiplantae > Streptophyta > Pinopsida > Pinales > Pinaceae > Picea > Picea engelmannii. The sequence continues at coordinate 10,174 of WSFP011432737.1, forward strand.
GAAGAACTATGCTTTCTAGCACCCCACCTATACTTGACAAAGTCAACTGGGAAGAAGCCTCACTTCGTCTCCCAACCATGGACTAAGGGACTGGCACAGTCCACCGTGCTAAATGTGATGAAGATTCCCATTTTGGTCATCACCAGGAGGTTAACACTTGCGTTAAACCCCTCTTGTTGTGCTATCATGGCGGATACCTGTGGCTCGACTGGAGGATTATTGTGGATCTAATGATGATCCACCAAATTACAGTATTAAGCATGTAGGGACCTAAACCTCAGCAGTTTTATCCAGGGAAGGCCTCAGACTGCTCCCTGGCACAACGCATCAAGGAAGCTTACGACGAAGTCAAAAAAGGAAAAAAAGGTTACAAGGTAGCCTCTATATAGGATGGCGTAGTGAACCTCACTTGCCAACTCATAGCTGGCAAGCTCGTAAGGAAGAACTGCCCCACACAGGTCACCGGGTTCATGGTGGACCTCGCAAGAAAATGTGTGGAGGGCATGTAGATGAACTAGGTGAGTTACCTTGTCAATGAGGTGGAGAAGTATTGCCGCGAAGCCCAGGATTTTGGATATGAATTCCACTTCAACTGACTAATCATTTTGATCACATTTGTTGCTTGGAAAATGCCCGAAGGAGCCACCTTCTCGGAGATCGAACCATCGTAGCCGTTAGAGGCTCGATTTTCTACCTTGTGGTACACCAACAACATGACGAAGCAATGGCAGTCCAATGTAGTGTTTCATGCATATTATCAACAACTAAAGGTTGCCATTGAATCATTTCCGCGCATGACATCGCACACTCTGCACCAGTACAGACCGATAGAAAAATTCCACGCAGATCCTCATTTCATTTATATCACTGCACGCAGAGATGAGAACAAGGAAGAGTTATAGTCGTATTGCAAGCTAACAGATGAAGACATGGAGCATAACACAAAGGAATAGCCAGAGGAGTTCCTTGTACCTATCACTGACACAAAACTCTCCGACCTTGACACCATAGGAAGCCCCATGGTCACCTGAGTTGAGAATGTAAGATAGTCCAGTGGGACGAAGAAGAAGAAGAAGTAGGAAGAAGTCCATGATATAGAGAACGATGGGGAGGACAACACCTCTGAAGAAAATGGATCTAGCTCGCTAGGAGGAGGAGGAGACAAAGACGATGGACAAGAAGGAGGGGATGAGAAAGGAGGAGGCGAAGCTACACCGCTGAAATATCCCTCTACTAAAACAATAACACCGCAGAAGAGGAAGGTTTCTCCAAAGAAACCTTCAACAATAAAGAAGACGCGCGCTAATAAGCCCCAGGTAGAAGCCACGCTCACGGAGGATGATATCAGTCTGGTCCACGGAGCTATGAAGGATGCTTTTGAGGACATCTTGTAGAGATATGGAGCGAAGAAGGAAGAGCTATATGGAAGGGTCGAGAAGGAATTGAAGGAAGTACACCAAGTTATTTGTTTGGTCCATGCAGTACCTACTACATCACATATTTTAGAATTGGGGGATGAACCAACCCAATTGAGAAGACTTGCATATGCGACATAAGCTCAACTTTAGAAAGTCCAGGAAGAGAAGGAGAAGGCTACAGAAGCCTTGAAACAAGATAAAGATGAAGCCTCAGAGCAATTACGAGTAGCACGGTACAGTGTATCCGCCTACAAAAGTGAGAGAGAAGAATTTTAGGCGATGCTCCAGAAGGAAAAAGCCTAGCTACGGAGAAAAAAGGAGCAGTTGCTCGGAGAGTGGGCTACAGTCAAAGAGGTAGTGAGTAAATCATGTCACTCTGTGCCAGGTTTGACACAGGATGAACAAGAGTCGGTTGAGGCTCAATTAGTGAAGCTCGCTGAGACCATCAAACAACTTCAAGCAAAGATAACGGAAATGGAGGCCCAATCAGTATCGAGCACCCCGCAGGAAGTGCGTGACCAGAGAGAGGAAACTTCTAAGAACACAGTAGGAAGGAGAAGAGCCCTCATCTCAGAGTGAAAACAATTGAGTGATAGAAGTGCAAAAACATATGAACACCTTGCCAAGGATCCAGTGCTAAGAAAGCTGAAAGCGCAGTTACAGGAGGTGCAACAACATGCATTTTCCGTGCAGGCGCAGATGAAGTTGCTCACCATAGTTGAAAGAATGAAGAGATGTCAAGAGTAGTGCGCAGTACAACAACGGATCACTACCCTCCAGGGAAAGGTAATGGAAGTCACATAGAAGCTGCAACCTGTGCAGGATGAAGCCTGCAAGGTGTTTGAACAGATTGATGGACAAGGCTCACAATTGGACCAAGTGGTTGCATCAGTAGAAAAACACCTGGAAGGGCCTGTTACAGAGCATATGGTCTAGGAGCTCGCTGAGAAGGAGGCTCAGGTGAAGCAACAAGTCAAGGAAGCTAGAGCTAAGCTTGAGGCCTTTGAAGCAACATTGACCAGATTTGAGTGACTCAGGATGAGTCACAAGTGAGTGTTGGGGGCCTATTGGCCCTCTACCAAGAGCACCCAGGCGGAGCTAAGATTGTGGATCTCACTTATTTTTCAGGCTATCTGGACCCATTAAGGGGGTTCTCTAGGGTTTTGTAATGGGTTTATGGGATGTCGGCCCATGGGGTTTACCCATGATTAGGCCTTATTGTAAGGGATTGTAAAAGTACAAATAAGTAAGAATGTATTGTAGAAGTAGCGTGGAAAGTGGCTAAGTGCAAGTGACTTGAGTAGCTTTGTGGAAGGGAAGGTATGTGTGTAAGGCTTTGTGCTTGATAGAAATTTGGCTATGTGCCTTGACCTATTTTGGAAGGAGGATCTGGTGCTCAGTGCGCAGGTCTCCTGTCCCATGTGAAGCTTGAATCTATGGCTTGGTGCACAGGAGTGTAAGAGATTGATGAATAATAAAGAAGATGAAGCAGTTGGTGGATGTAGCCCCACACTGGGGTGAACCACATATATCTTGTGTCTTGGGTTTGCTTTGTGTTGTGTTGTTTATGTTAGGAATCTGCTTAGTGTCTTGATTATTATGTATGATAGATAGATCTGTTGTTGCTTAGTGCTTTGCTTGTGTTAAAGATAAATGAATGTTAGGTCTAACTGAATTCTATGTGCTAAGTGGTTGAAGTGCTTAATCTTTATTGTTATTGCGCTGATCTATCTTTGGGTATGTTCTGCGATGTTACTAAGGTTAGGAAACCAACGCATATCACCTTCTAAGTGTTATTAGAATACTTTGCTAAGTGTTGCTATCACAGATCTGTGTCCTAGCTCAGTTACAGACACTTGCATCCTGTAACCCCCCCTGCTTCTACCTCGGGTGAGACCTCGCCTGCTTTGCAGATGTTGCCGAAGGGGCTGGTAGTCAGGGTTTTGTTGGTGCGTTGTTAAGCGTTGAAACTTGGGTCTGCCCCTATGCCAACACCATTTCTTCATCAAATATCTCCGACTGATATTCATTAAACACCTGCTCGTGTTTATTCTTTTCTTTTGATGCTTTGAAGGTTGTTTCTCCTTTTGATGTTATTTCTTTCCATGTTCTCATCTCATATGTTGTGAGGATCCCATGTAGTTCATCCATTGTGAGATTATCAAGATCTGGTCTATCTTCAAGAGTATAAATCTTGGCATCGTATCTCATGGGTAATGATCTCAAGATATTTTGGACAATGAGTTGATCTTTGAGGTCTTCTCCTAATGCTTGATCGATTTGACCACTTCATCTCCTCTCTGAATATATTATTCTATGTTCTCTTCTTTTTTCATTTTCAGGTTTTCAAATTGTGTTATGTAGGTTTGTAGTTTGGACTTTTTGACCTTGCTATCTCCTTCATATATGACTTTTAGTTTGTCCCAGATTTATTTTGCTAACTTACAATGCATTACTTTCACAAATACATGATTGGCTAATCCTCCAAGGATGGAATTGGATGCTCTTGCATTGTCATTGCAAAGCTTCTTTCCAACTGTGTCCGTGGGAGGAGTAACAGGTGTAAATTACCCATCTTCTACATATTTCTAGATATTACAACCCAGGGACATTATATAGCCTTTCATCCTCACACTCCAAAAATCATAATCATTCCATTTGAATAAAGGTGCTCTGGTGGAATACATTCCCTCTTGTTGATCCATTGGATTGTGCAAAATCTACCTTCCAGTTATTAGACTATGGTGAAGGCACCCACTCTCATACCATTTGTTGGAATGTAGTTTAATACTGAGAGGGGGGGGGGTGTATCAATATTAATAACTTTGAGCAATTTTTAAATAATTATTTATTAACTTTATTCATCGGCAAGAAACTTCACTAAATAACATCAATAAGTATAAAATTAAATTACAAATTACAAGTTTTATATAAATATTGATTTAGAACACCAACTCTAGGAGACAACAATCTCCTTGTCTTAGGGCACCAACCCTAGGAAGCACCAACTCCCTAGTTTTAGGGCTCCGATCCTAGGAAGCACCAACTCCCTTGTTTTAGGGCACCAACTCCTTGTTTTAAACTTTAATTAGCAAATGATACTAATCATTCCTTGCTTCTCCCTTCCACCCTCACTTCATAAGTATCTTCGTCTTTCTTCCTTGGATTCTGCACATGCTTTTGATCTTTAGATGTAGACCACATAGACACTTTTCTTTCACCATACATTTCTATTTATATAGTATTCCAATAGGTATGAAATTGAACCATTGTGTCTTTTTAATAATGAACCACTGCACCTATTCATTTAATTAACACAAATGGTAACTTTTTGTTTATTAATTGATTTTCGAACACCAAATTAGACATTAATTTTTGTACGAAGATTCTCGAGCGATGAAAATGAATTTTAAAATTCTACGACATGGGTTTTGTGAAGAACATGCCCAATTAATTGACAGTCAATCAGTTTCCCCAGAAAATGTGTGAGGTCGATGATATGAATGGTTCTTTGAAGGAAACTTGCTAAGATTTATTGTTGCGACTGCCTTCTAAACTTGCCAAATGAAGCATCCACTTCAACAACAGAGATCTGGTCACAAATCCACATGATCGATATCTATGTCCTTAGTGTTTATCCTCTTTAGCACCTATTCTTCATGTGCTTAATCTATGTAACCCAATGCTGTGACCACAGGATAAAAATGGTACTTAATCTACAGGTTCCTTACACATTGGCTCTTCATTGCCCATCTGATCATAACTTGTGACCGAGGGCTGGAACCAAGTCCTCCAGACTTTGGCCTTCAGGATATTCTCCCTTGATTCTTGATCTTTTCATCATGACTTATAAAGAATTGCATTAAATGAGCATAAATTAAAGTACACCATTAAAGAAGGAAAAGCTAAAAAATAGAGAGAAATAAGTGACATATCTGAACACAAAACTTGATAACAGAGTTCGTCCCTGGTCGACTACGTCTTGTTGATACGAAGAGGGGGGTGAATCAGTATCAAGTACACTTTAAAAAAAAATCAACTTAGACTTAAACCATTCAGTTATATCCAATGAACAATGAACAATAGTATAAGAGTTACACCAATACACCACAATACACCACAATACACCACAATACACCATGCACAATATATGAGAAAAAATCAATAGTTATTGTTCAAGGGAAGTAATGACTTCCAAAGGTAGCTACAACTTCCAAATATAAAGGGAGGGATAAACTTCCAAGAGGATGATACAATCCTCCAATATCAAGAGAGGGTTTACCTCTCCATCCTTTCCCCTTCCTTCCACCCAAGAATATATGAGAGATAATAAAACTTTACATTAAATACTCACCATCAACCAACCATCACATAGAACCTGATAATGCTTCCCGAGACTTCTTCAACTTCTACAATTCTTAAATTCTTGGAATAATATGATCTTTTAGATAATATTACTCAATGTATTCTCTGAAACTCCTCGAAGTTTCACTCCTTGAATCCTCCCCAAAAAGAAGTTATAGAGAGAATGGTAGACCTTATTCAATTCCGGTTTATTCAGGAGAGCGAACTTATACAGAATTCCCCGCACTCAATATTTAACATCAGATTCTAAAACTCATACACAAGAAACTACAGCCTGTACTCTTTCCAATGAAATTGGTCTCACTTCATTTGTATTCTCTATGAAGAAGTTATGATTTTTTTACCTAGACCACCCGTTTATGGCTTGCTTCAGGACTAGTCAAAAACCCTATCTTCCACAGAGTGTATCTCCAAAATTATAGCGAGTAAAGAGCTAAATTTTTACGACAGGTACTTAGATAGGTCTTCTCAATACCATATCAATTTCATCATCTGAATCATTCTAGAAAAAATGTTATAGTGAAAATGGTAAGATGACCTGTAAATAACATACCTTAGAACACATCACCAAAAGACTTCATCCTCCCTTGAAATCCAGCCTTCTTTACTTTAGATGTCCTCTGAAATTCGACTTGTGTGTGTAAAATGAATGTATAATGATATGTATTTATACCCTTTATGTCACTTCCTTTTAACATTAGGGCCGACCTGACACTTTCTTATTTTGTAATTCTTTTCTTTAATTATCTTCAGGGCAGACCTGTACTTCCTTCTTCAATTCACTTTGTCATTTTCAAAAAGTAATTTCTACTCAACCATGAGGATCCATGTGATTTTCCATCTACCACTGGAAACAACATGATGTATACTATCCATCCATGGGTGTTGTGTCTGCATGTGCATTGTCCTTCATGCCTAAATACCTTCATCAATCTTGCAGTCCAAAACCAATGACTAGGGTTGACATCAATGGCAACAACCAATATTCCAACACGTCTCCGGGTCCTACTCCCAACTGGGTAGGCTCTTTCATTAACTCAACAAAATAATTTGGCAAAATACATAAGTATACCTCATTCTGAAATCAAGCTGCAGAAATAATGCTCAGATCAGAAAACAAACAACACCACTGAATTCATGGCGTCGAATTACCCAAAAATGATTGTCTCCACACCTCGATCCGACTCTGGCACTCCCAGGCCCAAGAAGAATTATGTCTTTTTTGTGGGTGGGAAATCCCTCCTATGGACTAACACTAAGGGTTTTATCATGCATGCAGAAAATGACCATTTAAAGGCCTCTACTTTTTTCTATTCTCCCAACACAAAACCCCACATTCATGCAATACAAAGGTGCAAACAAGATTAGGTAACTCTACCTTAAATCCTTCGCTTGATGTCGATCCCTTCGCTTTCACTCGCTCCTTGACTGCAAGCCTCCTCCCAAATCTAACCTGCATTCACACATGGACAAACAGAGAGCTGCAAACATGCATTTCATATACTATTTACTGGGTTAGATGTGACAATATCATAAAATAAATACACAATTTGAACACATGATATGGTGGGACGAAAAAGGTATTCCTTTTTGTATTAATCTTCACAAGAGTAAACTTTACAATATGTGGTCGACTTTACTCCTCAAATTTGGTCTTGGGCTCCTCTTCAACTGTGCTCCAACTGCTTCTGTATATGCTTCTCTTTACACAATAGTTGTAAAAGGTTGAGGCAAGGGGAATGCTAATTCGGGTAGAGTTTCTTTACTATGATTTTCCTCTCTTCAACTGGGACCCCTACCCCTTCTTTTATAGGCTAGAAGGAGCTAGGTATTTGGTCGAATGACTAGCCATGCATGGTCGAAAGGTTTAGTTAACTTACCCAAAACTGTGTGTTCCGTTGGCAACTTTCAGTTTTTCGTGCTTTTGTAGGTACACGCAGGCTGTAGTGAGTTAGCTAGAGTGTACACGCGGGCTGTAGTGGAGCAGGGCATGTGTGCCTTTAAAAAGGGTGTTTTTAAGAAGAGTTTTTCAATACTAACTTGGAAAAGAAGGAATATGAGATGGCCTGATGCCAAGTAACCATGTCTGCTGCAAATTAGGGTTATAACATATGCCCCCTAATGTGTGAGGTAAGAAGAGCATCTATTGGCTGAAATACATTATCAATATTTATCAATGTACCAAACTAGTGATCCCAGGGACCAAAATTCGGGAGGTGCCATCTGCAAAATAAAAATTGTCTCACCGAGGCGGGCATACCCATGCTCGGAATGAAATAAAATCATGGCTACCAATCAAATACACTGTAGATCCATGTCATATAACTATATAAAGTGTATCCGTGAGCAATACACAACATATCTACATCTCGAAATAAAAAAAGATATACATTTATAGTATCCATCTTCAAGAAGCAAATTAGGCCTGATGGCTAGAGATGAGGCCTTCAGAGCTCGAGCATCAACTTCAAAATCTTCAAAAATCGGGTAGGAGTGTAATATAAGTGTACGACTTCACTACCCAGAGGTCTTCGACGGCTTGTCAGGAAGAGACTAGAGGATTTTGATGATCAGGTTGAGGGCTTCATGGATTTCAAACAAAGACTTGATTGGGCTTTCGGGATGACTGGGCATGAGGGTAAGAGACAATCTGTAGAGGGGGCCGACTCAAGCTTGGTAATAACTTCCCTTGGACAATAGCACGACATAAGATGAGACTCATGCAACATGATATTTTGACATAAGTTCACGATGCATAAGGCACTGCAAACTCTCCATATGCTTGGAAGAATAACCAAATGGAGGAGAATACAGCTCTATGTAGCGAGAACGACTTCCTAAGGTCATATTAAATCCCAGGGCTTGACGAACAAACAGAAGGATGTGCTTTGTCCAAGGGCGACTCATTGTGCTGCCAATAAAAGAAAATACTTTTCCCTTCCTCTTTTTGGGGTATATATTTTTTTTTTGTCTTTTTCAATAATTTTGGAAAGCTTGAAAAAGAATAAAAGAATGCTACGTTACAAAGGAGAATCAAGTGTCGCAAACATACTAGTTCCAAGCACATGAAACACAGGGATGCTTAGAGCAAAGGGACATATGCAGGAAAAGGACACTCGGGAAAAATGCTCTAGGGGCCAAAGGTGTCAAGACGCAGAGGAAAAGTGCTACAGGGCTTGCGTATAAGGCATGCTTCAGATGGTTCAGTTGAGAGCGACATGGAGCCGACATTAGGCCAAAGATGCAGATATGAAAATGTGGTTAACAAAACACACAATGGTAACGTCTTTCGATGTAATTTTAACGAGCCTAGAGAAGGTAAGCTCGACGGTTTTTCATATTTAGAGAGTTTGAAAAAACGTAAAAGGAGACTTTGCTGAGGTACCTTTTTCGAAGATAGTCTAGTCGGCTTGAAAAAGGGGTAAACTAGCACCGACCAGACATCTACTCAAAACCATTTTAACGAGTGTGATAGAGACAAGATCACTCAGTGATTTTTTCATTTTTAAGGAGTCTGAAAAAAGATTAACTATGGACTCCGTCATGAATGTTCTTCTGGACCAATTTAACGAGTGTGAAAGAATAAGGTCAGTCAACGATCTTTTCAATTTTAGGGAGTTTGAAAAGAGCTTAACTATGGACTCCTTGGGGGCTCCTTTTTCGTAAATTTAGTCCCTCAGGCCCGAAAAAGGGTTAAAATTATACCTGAGAATACTCTTTTAGAGAACCGAGGCTCCTAGAGTATACCTTTGTTCGTACAGTTGACCATCCAGACCGAAAAAGGGGTAAACTACCGCTGGATAGACGTGACTTCAAATTTCAGTTTAGCGAGCGTGAAGGTCAACAAGATCGCTCGACAATATTTTCGGTCTGAAAAGAGCTTAAAAGAAGACCCGTTAAGTTTTGGGAGTCCCGAGGGTGAGGTCAAGAGTGATAAGGAATCATGCAAATGAAGCTCAAACTCGTAATCAGGAAAAACTAGTGAGGACACTCGGGCCTATAGTCATTAGTGACAACATGGACACCAAAATGCAACTAGGATCTACCTAGGGAATCCATGTTAAGGTAGGCTCTACCACTAAAGTACGACACTCCTAAAGCAACAATGATGGTTCCGTGTCACACCTCGGTGGGATCGATCCTATGGTAAAGCATAAAAGACAACAAGATGCAGAAAGTGGAGGTGGAATCCTATCTTAAATGCAATGAGTTGGACAAAATGGCTTTTTACCAAAGGACCTTCAAAACGACCCAAAACTCAAAAAGTTTCCCAATACCCAAAAAACACTTCTCGTGACAATCCAAAGAAAACCCCTGAACCATACTATATGATTTTCAGTTTAGAAAAAATGACAAAAGGGTCCAAAAAATGAAAAAAAGAGGCCAAAAGTCTATAAATAGAAGCTGCCAGCTCATTATCACCATTGCTAATTGAGAAATTGACTAAAAGCCAAAACTACCCCTTTGTGAAAAGAGTTGATTCCAGGAGCCTCAGTGGACGAAATGACCATCCGCTTGGACCAAGCAAGTATACGCTACCCCCTCTTGCAATTTAATTCTTTTTTATGCATTTAAGTTCATTTTTTAGAGGGGCGTCAGCCTTTAAAAGGTCGACCCTACATCCACACGGGCTATCCTATGATAGCCCGAGTGTACACACGAGCTTCCTTATGACAACCAGACTGTACACGCTACTATGAGCACTACAGCCTGCGTGGACCTTCCATTTAGTGTAAAAAAATTAATAAAAAAAACAAGAGTTAACCCTCTGGAACTTTGTGTATTTGTAGGATGTATGTTCACTAGAGAGAAAGAGAGCATGAGAATGTTGATGTGTTGGTTGATGAGGACCCTGATGCTCTTGTTGCATTGTTGCAGTGTGGTTTGTTAAAGTTTTTCCAATGTCCTTTCATGCGAGCACAACCTAGGCTACTGAACGCCTTGGTGGATTATTGGCATCCTGATGCAGAGGCCTTTATGCTAGAGGGGTAGTCGCTAGCTCCAACGACAGAGGATATATACTTTCTGACTGGCCTCTCAAGGAGAGGGGAACCAGTTAATTTTCATACATTTCCCTCCGAGCCTCACAACATATCGGAGTTGATTGGGCTCCATTGTGAAGCCGATACTGACAGAACGATCTCATGGGTGCAGATAAGTAAGGTCTCAAACTTATCATTGAAAGTGATAGTGTTGCTCATTGGACGAATTGCAGGGTTTGCGTCTTTGCATCAGGCTTCCCGTGCACACATGAGTTGTGCAGTTCAGTGCTTAAATGCACAAATATTTGACTGGAACACCATATTACTGGATTGTATGAAGAGGCAGTTAACAGAGTGTCGAATGCAGAATCAGAGGAATTTCAAGTTTGGGACGAATCTCTGTGCTTTCTTCTTTGAGAGAGTGCCCAATTTCAGTCCTAGAGAGGTGATACGAGGGCACCAAGCCTCTAGCCCCGCGTTATGCAGATGGACGACGATGTTGCCG